>JAOBAT010035012.1:1961-30819 GCA_026413305.1 Hydrozoanthus tunicans | reverse complement strand
TCCGTGCTCTCTGCCAGCTGTGGCGCGCTTTTTGATTCGCGTTTTATTTGCATTTAGATTAGTTTCGCAATTTCAAACTACAGTTGTGTATAGCTCATTCTTGCTTCTGAGCCTTGCCATGACGGTATTCGGTTGATTTAATTCTATTAGTGTTACAACTATGAAATTTAATTCCTGGAGCGAAGTTTCACCGAATAAAATAACAAAAAACTGCGGGCCTCGAATGATGTTATTTGTCTAATTTGGTCTCGCGAAGCACGCGCGAATTTCAAATTATTCTTAAATTTCGTATATCTTAATTCTTATCAGCAGCCTTTCACGACGTATGCCTACCAGTAAAACGATATTATGCCAATGACTTCATTTACTATTGAAAAAATGAACCTGTTTCACGATTATGGAGTAAATGACCTCGAACTGTTGAAAGTGGGTTTTTCTCTTTCATCAATGGCTGCCATTACATTTCAAAGTTTATTTAAGTTTCATGAAAAGGCTCGAAAAAGGGGCGGCCTAACACTTTTATACTGGAACCTCGAGTTTAATCTAATATTCAATTCGTCGCTTCGCGCCTCTTTGGCTGTTGACTCGTAGAAAACCTCACCTCGTAGTCTAATTGTTAAAAAGGTAAACTAAATTATGCTTGGTTTGATTGAAATTCTAACACATGACAAGCAGAGTTTTTCGACCCGGTCCCACAATCTCCCTCCCTCCCCCCTCCCCCCCGTGCTTCCTTTTCCGCCCCAACACAACTTTCAAATTTCAGCTAAACCCTTACATTAAAAACTTTCTGCCACAGCAACAAGCAACCTTTACATGTTTTTTGTCACATACACACATATATCAGAAGTGGTATTGCATGGTTCCAGGTTCAAATAACATTATATAAAACCAACTCCGTTGGCTAATTGATTGCTCTCTCGAGACTTGACATGTAAGATTCGCCAAATTTTCTTCGGCTTTCTTGAATTTTCCTTACCAGTTACGTTTCGTTGGTTTAGTAGTTAGACATACAATGCAATGACTTTGCACTGTACTTCGCTCTCTTTGGATTTCCAAATGAGAGGATCGCAAGAAGGCGAGGAGCAACCCGGTTGCTATACTTCTAAACATACCGTTATCGCTACTTGTTACTGTTATCATTATTAGCGTTTATCTACCATTATGGTGAATATTATTATCATTATCAATTTTTATTTTTGTTATTATCATTATTATCATTATCGTTATTTCTATAATTGTTATTATAATTTTTATTGTATATTGTTGTTATCAGAAGCCATTTCGGAATTTCAGAAATACATGCGTGCGTCGGGATAAAATGTAAAATTCATGAAACTTAAACAAAAGAACGCAATAAAGCGGGATGGAAATTCATTATTATTCCTTTCTTAAGTTTTATGAATATTTCATTTTATTTCGACGCGCGCATGTGTTTCTGAACTTCCGAACTGGCTTTTTAATCGTTCCGTTTTACAATTATTACTATTGTTATTATTGTCTCACTCGAGCCTCCATGCAATACTGAATTTGTGTATAAAAAGAGTGCATCGAAAAGAGAAAAATTGCCAGCTAGGCGTTCTTGAGAGCTTTCAAGCAAAGCTCACTATCATCAAATAAATGCCATTGTCTTTAATTTGCCATATTGTCTTATATACGCATAGGGCTTTGGTTCCAAGAATCCCGCTGTTCTGTTAACAGTCGTCCATACAACCACTACAAGAAACCATCATGACGCTGCCAGTCTCTGGGCGCAAGACATTGATGGATATCGATTCAAGGCCTGCATTCGGGAGTTGAAAAATTTTGACGGAACGCACGAGGATCTTAATGTGGTAAGTAAAGTAAATACTTCGTGGAAAGAGCGCGCAAACCATTTATTTCAATATTAATTGATATTTAGAATTTTCATTACGCCAGTTCCATATAGATGGTCAAAGGCGCTTTACAATGATTTTCAGTTGACTTTGGTATTGAGGGTCTTAGATCGTTTGCCATATACGGCTCACATCAATATTCATTAAGAGTTGCTCTCAGTTAGTAGATGACAGACCACGACACCGGGATCACCCTATTCTTTTTCGACAAGTATTTTTTTAATGGGTTTAACGTCCTTTAACCGTTTGCAGATGTTAGAGCAAAGGCAGCACCTTCTCCTCTGTTATCTTAATCAAGACCCTGAGTGAAGGTCCGGTACTAGGAGTCGATCCCAGGCCTCCCGCACGAAAGACTTGCACCTTACCAGCTGGCGGCCTTAACAAGTTTTGTTGTTAAGCTTAAAGAATAATACAAAATGTCGTTCAAGCTTCCAATTTTTTGCATACTTAAAAAAGGATTGCTTACGGTCTCTTGTGTAGAAATCACTCTTGAATCAAATTCTACGATTTCTCTATAGTAAACGGAAAATACTTAATGGTAGGTGCGCAAATTTTATGGACACTTAATATAACTTATAACTTTTTGCACACTTGAATTTAAATATGATTGCTGATGCTCTCTTGTGTGGAAATCAGTCTTGAACAAAATTTTACGATTTCTTTATAGTACGCAGAAAATACTTCATGGTAGGTGCGCAAATTTTACGGCATTCAAAAGTTTCAATTTAATATGGTAAAAATTTAAGGTCGACACCCTAGTGTGTGAGATTTTAGAAAATAGCAATAAACGGCAACCTGCATAAGTTCATCATTCTGAATTTATCTGTAAACACACACAAAGGAAGAGGAATAATAACAAAAAAGCGTTAAAATCTCTACGAATATTAACATGGTTACTTTTTTGAGAATACTCAATTAGCTATCTGATCTCGGGTACTGGTAAATCAATAGCAGAACAGGTCTGTACTTTTTCTATTTTAATTTTTAAGTTTGGGTGTGACGTCAATGTATATGTTTGCCTCATTAACATAAATCAAAGTTCATGATTGTGACAAAATTAAATGAAAAGATTCCAATGTTCAACAGAGTATCGCAAAGTGAATAATCTGGATACACAGAATACGTGTGTACGTGTTGCCCCAACTCCATACAATTACTGCAAAATTCTGGAGTTTTAAAAGACTCATTTCTCCGAAAGAACCAAGTGTTTTGAGCTAAAACTTTGACTGGTTACTAACTGCGCTACATTCTATCCAATTTTAGACTTACTTGAATGTTGAATGAGATATACTTCTATTTTATAAACAATTAAACCCATTGAAGATTAGTCTGATCTCATACTAGGACTGGATTGCTCTCACCGAGATTCCAATGGGATGGGGTGTTCCAGAGAAGAATAAGCTGCAGTTTCCTAACACATCGCCACCTTCAAAAAAAATGGACTATAGCTACTGCCAGGTTGTAAAGGAAGACTTACACTATGCTAAACGACGATGTTTCTTTTACTACTGCTATACTACCTATAACCATAACTACTACTACTGCTGCTGACACTAATGCTATTATTAATGTATCACTGTATCGCAGTACAGTATTATAGCAGAAATTAATATCGAAAGAGAATTGCGAAGGTCTTAGAATGTTACACGAACATAAATATTGGAATGGCTGAAATAATACCTAACTTTCAGTATTTGTGCTCCATTCAAGATATTTTAGTGCTCTATACATATCTCAATTTTTTCCTATAAAAAGCTTCTCTGTATATTGTGTTTTTTGCTTTGTTTTCGAACCAAGATCGATTACCAATTTTTCCACAAGTTTTCTGCGTTATAAAAGCTGTGTGCTTTATTACGACAGAACAAGACATTTGCAAGTTCGTTTTATAAAGCTCCAACAATTATTACGAGTGCTGTCCATGAATATGATTCTACGAATCCTCTTTCTGTCAAGCCAGAAAACAATGCCATCACTGAATGGATTGAGGTGAGGTTTTTATATTGTGTAATATTGCTTGTTACGTAAGCGGATATAGAAATCAACTTCCGTTCTAGTTATAACAGAGAGCTATAGATCCAAGGACAGTAACTAAGGACGGCAACTTCGACGACGATAGCTTACAAGAAACACTATTCGTGCTTGCCCTTTCTAAATCACGTTTGGTTAGCTGCTTTTCCTTTTGTCCGAGTTAAGATTTGTGAATATAGTTTTTCTTAGAGGTAAATCGACAACATTTTCAGTAGGTCGTTCTCGTAGTCGTAAAAACTTCCAAAATTGAGCTTTTCACGTTGCAGTTTTCAAAAGGACGGCGTGCAGGTCGCCAGCACGGTGCATTCCAACGTACAGATTGCTATAATCTAAGTTTATTTTCTGCGGTTGTCGTCGGCGATGCCATCCTTTTGTCTTAAGGCCCTAATGTTGGAAAACAGAATCCCGGAGCAGAAGCTTCTGAATTGAGTTCTGCTTCTGCTCTGTATACAATCTGATTCCGTCACGACAGAGGGTGGGGTTGAAGACAGAAACTACAAAGCTCTTTTCCAGTCCGCCGACCTCCAAGGCAGACTTTCTAAAAATGTTGATGTCGTGTGGTAGTTTGTACAAAGGCAAGTGTTTCTAATATTTCTATCTTGCCAAAGACTTTCTTCAGTTGCTTACGTAGTACCATGTTGCGCTTAAAGTATACCTAGCTAAAATAGTATCATTGCTCGAGGTTATAAGGGATTAGAAGAACAGAATTTTTTTTTCTTGGGGAGCCAAAGACTTGTGACAGGGTATTCAACATAGATTAGGTAATAAATTGAGGTTTATTTTTAATGAAACCAAAACTTTTAATGTTTCGACTGTAAGAAATGCTCTCCTTTGTCTTTGCATTTTATATACTCACCTAAAGTGCGGCGTGACCTCTAAAAATTCCCTGAAACTGTTTATAAACTTATGTTGTAAATTTCTACGCCCTGTTTTTACTTTTAGCATAAAATTGCATCCTGTTTATGCCATTATCTGAGCATTAGCACTACTATACCCTGTTTGTGGTGGCAAAAGAGCAGTTACAATATATACTCTGTTCGAATTTTGGGCACCAATGATATAACTCTTATGATCGAAAGGTCCAAAAATATACCTTGAAGGGCCGTTACTCCTCGTATAGCATATTTGTTAAGATACCCCTTCCAGGGTGGTCCAATTGCCGTACCTGCTTCAGTTTTTCATTTTCACGTGGTGCATAAAACCGCCACTTACCGTTGTTGCAGGACGTCAACCAATACGGGTTCTATGTCTGCATGAAGGACATCCAAGCAATGAATGACCACCACGACCCCGTGACCGTGCACTATCTCGCAATTGGACGTAAGTACAGCATGACAAAAAATATACTCTCGAGTTTAACATAGAGTACAAGATCAGCAACAATTCATAGAAAAACTAAAATGGGAAAGTTGTGCATTTGGGTTGAAACAAAGTTTAGGAAAGCGGTGGTGTTTATCTAGGCTAGGAGGCATTGCAGTGGCTCCAATGAAATTAAGTGTTGGGTTGAGCCAAAAAGGGGGAGTTTGGAGATTGCTCGGGATCTTACTTTTTACTGATGGCGAGGAGGTTTTGCTCTGATTTTAAGGTTAAGATAACTCTAGTTTTTAGTAGAACCAAACGTTGGAAAAATGGAAGTTGTTGCCAAATCTTAATGTTTATCGATGGTAGGCGGCATAGCAGTGGTCATAATCAAGATAATTCAAGTTTTTGGTTTGAACCAGTAGTGTGGAAGCAGGCTGTTTTCGAATCTTACTGTAACCGACGGTAGAGGTATTGTCGTGGTTTCAAGGAAGATAAAGCACACAAATGGAAATTTTTAACCCATAAGAAGCAGCACAGAAATGTCTGTCGAACTTTTGTCTGCCCTTTGTAAGCCCATTCAACTTCGAGGGCATTACATCTAATCTTCCGTACCTGAGTTAACTCGAGGACACGCCTTTGATTGTTTTGTGATATACTAGGATCTGCACCAGTTCAATTCACTTAAGGAGTCCATCACTAGGAAACTTTTTTTGTTGACACATTGGAGTTTGATTAAGACTATTTAATGTCAATATATTGAAGCATGTTTCGTCATAAACTCTATTCAAACATCACAATAGCTCGATTGACGCCAAGATTTTGTTATAGCAGACGTTTAGTACCAATGGAATCTCCATTAGCATGTCGTTTAAATAAATTCCTTTAACAAAGAGTTCTTTGCATGCTTTCTATATTTTTGTCAAAGTATTGTCACACTCGTTGTCAATTAAAAAACCAATGACCTGTTTTTGAATAGACCTGGATCCCTGCCGCACTATCAAGTGTGATTTCTACGGAAAGTGTGTTGCTACTGGCCCTTCGACGGCAACCTGTACATGTGATTATCCTTGTCCCGTTTATGATGAATTGGTTTGTGACGGAAGAGGTGTTACTTTTCCAAATTTGTGTGAATACAGGAAGGAGGTTTGCAAGAAACGAAAAGAGATTCCGATTGCACATGCGGGAGGATGCAGAGGTCAGTATTTTGTAAAATATTCTTTGAAGCCATTAACTAATCTTTAATCAGGGTCTCAAATAACGAGCAGAAGGTATTGCCTATATTCTCACATCTGCAAATGGTTAGACCTTAGCACCTCCGAAAAGGATGTTCAACCTTAGGCCCATTCTCTCGCTATCCTAACATAATAGGGGTACAGAACACTTGTTGAAAAAGAGTAGGATGATCTCGGTGTTGTGGTCTTTTAGCTAATAACTGAGAAAAACTCTGGCTTAAAATTGATGTGATCCTTATACAGTTGAGTATCTAAGACCCTCATACCGAAGACCAAGTTTTACTTCAGCCTTGATTGGAGCACTTGCATTGCATTGTATCAAATGTTTTCCAGTCAAAACAGAAGTAAACATTGTTTCGTAAAAACGTCTCTAACAGACAGTTGGCCCTTGATATCTTGGTGACTCCCTTTAAGAAGCAGTATAAAGTTCTTTTATTACGATTACAAGTTGATAAGTGCTAGAGTTGTTTTATTGATTAATAGCCAAACAAACACGGCTTTTAACGACACTTTGCTGCACAATTATGTCGTAACTTTAACACTTTCAATCCCAGTCACTTATCAACATCCAGATTCACATGATATAAATCGTATTCATATTACAAATTGTAAGGAGAAAATGGGAATTTATCAGAGTAAGAGCTAATGAAGATGAAAAGTAAAATTCTCCCAAACTTCGTCAATGAAAAGTATGGGCTTTAGTTGGGAGAATTTACCAATAGAACTGAGACTGAAGGGGTTCAACGGAAAAAATGCCAACACATCTTAGCTTTTTATATTTATCACTTCCATACCACAGTTAAGTAGCTCTATCAGCAGTGCTTTTTTTTTTTGCCTAAAATGACCTTTTTATAATTATTAATACTTTAGCTTTTACAACGAAGCGAGGGAGTACATTTTTGTCTCTGGGTTTGAAGGACTTCCAATGTAACGACATACCGATCAACTCTTCCGTCGCTTCTTCAACCACCTTCTACTCCGCAAGACCGGTTCACATTTTCATGACTGTAAATCATGACGGAATGGTAAGAATGATAAAAATGAGACGATTTTCACCAGTAATTTTGATAAAATTTGTTTTGGTCATCGTCCTCAGCAACAATTCATTGGTGAATAATTTAAGTATAGTGGTCCGTATAAAACCTAGGCAGCTCCCCAAATACTGCAGCATTTCGCTTTTTACACCAAAATGGTTAGATTTTATACTAAAGGTACATCAAACTGTGTACAACAGTTTTAAAGTAGAAAGCAGTGAAACTCTATTTCAAAACAATGTTTTTTGTGCTATAACAATTAAGGCAATCGTACAACTCCAAAACAAAAGCAAAGAAAATTTTTCAACTTTCAATTTTCGCCAAAGGAAATTATTCTTAAATTTAAAACAACAGTGTTTCAACTAGAAAGGCTTGAATGAGTGAATTGAAAAAAAAATCGGCTTACTTACGTAGATATGGTCCATTTTCAAAGGCTAGTATAGTTTTAAAGTAAAATCTAGTGAAACTATATTTCAAATCAATGTTTCTTTTTTGCTGTAGTAGTTTACCTAATCATTGAACTCCAACATGAAATTCCCCACATGGAACTTTCTTAAGAATAGAAATGTATGAGTGAGCCACAAAGAAAAAGCAACTGCCTACGAGGATATGAATAACTTTCAAAAGTTAACTAATGAGATGAGCGAGTTTAACAAAATCGCAATTAGCTCCTTTCTGCATTCCACGGCCGTTGACCTTCTTAGTTAGATCGTTCGTAATCCTCTCCTTTAGGAGGGGGATGTTACAACCCCCGCCCATTTTTGTTTTCCTCATTTAACGATTTTACTTTTAACACTTTGAAGGCCTAAATTATCCGCCTTTAAGAGTAAGAGCTACAAAACTGTGGAAAGGGCATATGAAGGAGAGGGTTAAACGTTGTATATCGTAGATGCTGTCGCTTTGGACTGTAGTTCTTTGTCGGAATTAAGGTGTGGGCCAAACCACTAGGGATTACAGTTTGTAACGACAGTATCTATCTTCCATTTTTTAACGTTGTATAACTTAATAAGTTTACCAACGACCGAGGGTCTCAACTAAACTATCAACAATATCAAAGCCACCAGTTATAATAGTCGCTTGGCAGCGTGATGATGGTGGTAATGATGATTATCAGTCAGCTGCTCTAAATGATGACAGTTGCTATTCTGGTCTTAATGACAAGGGATTAGGAAACAAGTTAAGATAACGACGCTCTGATTGGTTGCGATAGCTCCGTTTTTTATTTAACTGAATAGAAACCACGGTAGGGCGTCACAAAACGCAAGAATGGTTGATGTCCTGTAACAACAGTAAGTGGTGGTTTTATGCACCACGTGAAAAGGAAAAACTGAAGCAGGTAGGCAAATGGAACATCCTGGAAGGGGTAACTTAAAAAATATGCTATACGGGGAGTAACGGCCCTTCAAGGTATATTTTTTCGACCTTTTTATCATAAGAGTTATACCATTGGTGCCAAAAACTTCGAACAGAGTATATGTTGTAACTGCTCATTTGCCACCACAAACAAGGTATAGTAGTTCTAATACTCAGAATATGGCATAAATAACATTTTTCTGTGTTGACTGGAGAAGTTGTTTTATTTATGACATTTTTGACTCAAGGAGTCACGGGAGAACTGACAATAGGACTCGAGGTTTCTTCAAGGTCTGCCACTCGGGACCTACGGTTTAACGTCTTTATATCCGAGAAGACGCGAAGTTTTAACCGTTTGCAGGTGTTATAGTAAAGGCAGCACCTTCTCCTCAGTTATTTTAAGACTCTGAGTGAAGGTCCAGCACCGGGAATCGAACCCGGGCCTCCCGCACGACAGACTGGCGCCTTACCAACTTGACTAACCAGGCGGTGTTTTCTAAAAGGAATAAAACAGCCTCGCTTGCGTTGCTACTGAGACAAAAATAGAAAACGCTATGACGTTGTAGACACTCGAAAAGTCGAGAGAAAACTCGGTTTCGCCTCGTTTTCTTCTTAACACTTTTCTCATGTTGTTCTACGTCATAGCCTGTTCTGTTTTTGTCTAGAAACACGCGCGAGACTGTTTTATTCCTTTTAGAAAACAACCTCTCCAGTCCAGACAGAAAAAAGCAGTTAACCGTTTTCTTGCGTTATGTGACGTCACACCGTGGTTTCTATTCAGTTATGATAAAATAATGGAGCTACATAACCAATCAGAGCGCGAGTTATCTCGGGCTTAATTTGGTTATTAAACACCCTTATTTTGATATAAACCAGCTATTTCACAACAATCGTCACTGTCATGATTCAATGTTGCACGCAATTTTCAAAGTTTGAAAAAAGATAGTTTGTTGATGACGTCAGCTTTTAAAGAAGTTTCTTAACACAACCACTTATTGCATATTGACTGATTATGTAGTTGTAAGAGTTGTTGTAGCAAATTCGTTTTTTTTGTCTGCCATACAACAATAGAAAAAAGTTTTAAGGGTTTCAAAGAACTATGAGTTATATTGATAAAAACCAACTAGTTCAATATCACGAATGATGCAATATGATTGACTAATCTAGTCGCTGACTCTTTAACAAGTAGAAAACAAGCGCGCTGGTAGTTTATGTCAATTGCAATTACATTATGATATTCTTCTAACCTGATCTGTGCGCAAAAAATCATTTCACAAATATTCCGTATCGCGAATTTGAGAAAGGCAGCAGCGCGCGCTGCCGAAAATTTGCGAAAAGATTTTTTAGCAGATCATAATAGAGGCATACCGTATTTTGAAATTATGAACGAGTGGTACTTAAATGTTTTCATTGCATAA
The DNA here is from genome assembly GCA_026413305.1 of Hydrozoanthus tunicans. NCBI lineage: Eukaryota > Metazoa > Cnidaria > Anthozoa > Zoantharia > Hydrozoanthidae > Hydrozoanthus > Hydrozoanthus tunicans. The sequence continues at coordinate 20,578 of JAOBAT010035012.1, read as the reverse complement.
AAAACGCCAAATAAGTTAAAATATTAAAAATGGTAATACAAAGTTAAGGTAGTTTAAAAACTTGTAAACGTTATCTACGTATATGAATGAAATGAATGACTGAAGATGACTTTATAAGCCCATACCTTAACTTTGTATTACCATTTTTGATATTTCAATTGCTTTGATATAAAGTTCAAGAATGAACAACAGACTTATAGTAATGTATTGGATCGCACAGAAACTAGCCAATCAGAATAAAACATTTCTTATTAGTTAGATTTTAGCCAGCGAGTGACAAAACTGATGTTTTAAACAAAAATTAATGGAGAACTTTTTACATTCGCGTCTATTTAAGCTAGAAAGGCAGAAAGTTGGTATAACAAATGATAATAACAATAATAATAATAATAATAATAATAATAATAATAATAATAATACAGTTCTTAAAAACGCATTATACAAAGTCTCAATGCTTTTTAGATTAAAATTAATTATATTAAATTTCTGTTTTTGAACTGATCATATTAAAATACCTATTTTAAAGGTTATAAGCGGTTTTAAAAAGATGTGTTTCAAGTTTCATTTTAAAATAGTCTAAGTTATCTGATAGTCTAATTGACAGGGGGAGTTGGTTCCATAGCTTTGGACAGGCATATGCAAAGGATCGATCTCCATCTTAATAAAGTTATTTCCAAAACAATTACACTACTCGTTGTCTTATTCTGTGGATTTTTATATAGTCTGACTGTTAATAGCTCGTAGAAAACGACAACGAGTGGTCTAGTTGCTCAAAGTATCAGTAGATCATATTAATTGGTGCTTATTTAAACTTTTTTATGTTCAAGAAGTCCTTTTACGGAGCTAAAAATACTATATATCCAGTGTTGTTATGCACATTGCGTGAAAAATTTTGCTTGATCTGTAGAACTCCAGTCTAGTTCACGATGCATTCTCAACTTGGGTGGAGAAAGTCACGCCAACAACTTTTACAGCATGTGTGTTGAGAGCAGCCCGAGAGAAGACTAGTGTTCCTCCTGGTTACGGCACGACTACCCTGGACTGGACGGCCTTTCAAGGGGCTCCTCGAGGTGCTGCAGTTGGAGAAGAAATAATACCAAACTGGTGGGAAGGAACAACTTGTCAAACAGTAGACTTGAGGAAAGTGAGTATAGTAGAGGAAGTACCTAGTAAGGTAGTTAGTAGAATAGCCGTAGGGTAGCTAGTGGACGTTTGTAGGGTAGCTCGTAGTAATCAGTGATGGAGCTAGATGACACTGGTAGGGTAGCTAATAGATGCTAGTAGAAGAGCTAGAATATACTAGACAGTACGGAAGCTAGAAGACCCTTGTAGGGTAGCCGGTAGGGTAGCTAATAGACAGTAGTAGGGTAGCTGGTAAATAGTAGTAAGTATGGTAGCTAGAAGACACTCGTAGGGTAGCTCTTAGTAGCTAATAGATGCTAGTAGGGTAGCTAGTAGTAGCCAGTACGGTAGCTAGAAGCCACTGGTAGGGTAGCTAGTAGTAGCTAATAGGGTAGCTAATAGACATTAGTAGGGTAGCTAATAGATGCTAGTAGGGTAGCTAATAGATGCTAGTAGGGTAGCTAATAGACGCTAGCAGGATAGCTAGTAAATAGAAGCCAAAATGCTAGCTAGAAGACGCTGGTAGGGTAGCTAGTAGTAGCTAATAGGGTAGCTATTAGACGTTTGTAGGGTAGCTAATAGACGCTAATAGGGTAGCTAAGACACTAGTAGGATAGCTAGTAAATCGAAGCCAGTACAGTAGCTAGAAGACGCTGGTAGGGTAGCTAGTAGTAGCTAATAGGGTAGCTAATAAACGTTAGTAGGGTAGCTAATAGAAACTAGTAGGGTAGCTAAAAGACGCTAGAAAGGTAGCTAGTAGTAGTAGTAGCTACTAGGTTAGCTAATAGATGCTAGAAGGGTAGTTAATATATAGTTGCCAGTACAGTAGCTAGAAGACGCTTGTAGGATAGCTAGCAGGGTAGCTAATAGACGCTAATAGGAGCTAGTAGTAACCAGAACGGTAGCTAGAAGACGTTGGTAGGGTAGCTAGTAGCTAGTAGGGTAGCTAGTATATAGAAGCCAGTATGGCAGCTAGAAGACGGTGGTAGGGTAGCTTATAGGCGGTTGTAGGGTAGCTAGTCGTAGCCAGTACGGAAGCCAGAACACGCTGGTTGGGTACCTAGTAGGCCCGTTAGTAGAACCTCGTAAGGTAGTTAGTACAGTTGCTATAAGTAGCTAGTAGACATAAAGAAAAAGCTAAAGAATACAAACCTATGATTGAGAAGGACAAAGCCAAAAATATTGGGTATTTATTTTCTCGGATATCTGAATTTGTTTAAATTAAGACTAGACTAAATGGTCAGGAAACAATAAATTTGAAAAACACTGAGTAACATAATAAAGTTGACATTATTCATTGTAAGAAAATTTCTACCTCAGAATCAATTTAGGGAGCCCCCCAAAGTTCTTGTGACGTCAGAACACATGGTAGAAGATCAAAAACACGATGCTGCTACTGTCTGGACGCAAGATATCACAGCAACTTCCTTTAAGATTTGTCTTCGTGAGATGCAATACTTTGATGGTATCCACAAGAATATACATGTGGTAAGTTCAAATAGCTATTCACCAAATTAAATTTCGTTTCTATTCAGCACAGCAACTAGCTAGAAGCAGATGTCAGCTACAACTTCAAGTTCCAAAAAAACTAAACCTGCAGCGTCAAAAAAGACGAGACAAAACAAAAACTGAAGAATTCTATTAAGATGAAATACTTGTGAGCACAAATGTGTTAGTGGGAACTGCCGCCCCCCCCCCAAAATAATTTGTTGGGGGGGGGGGGGGAGCAGGCCTCCCAAATAACTTCTTGCTAACAACAGCAACATTTGAAAAGGAATCTCAGGTTTTATAACGAACGGCAACAGTTTCATCACTGTGCAATCCCAATTTTTTTGCTGTCGCCACCCATGAGCTTAATGAGAAGAATTACGATGTCCTGTCCTTTGCACTGAAATTGATGGAAAAAGGAGTTCGCAAGTACTATAGTCGATTAGAGTTTTGAATGAGATTTTTGCATTCTCATGTGTACGGTCAAACGGCGATATGAGAGTTGGTATCAGCCACAAAAACATATAAAATCTCATCGAGTACTCTGTTCCAAATTTTAACATGTTTAAAATTGATGAGAGCGCATGAGAGTTTATGATAGGGCACGACAGTTGGCATTTAAACGAGATTAGAGTTTGAAATCTCACCAACACAACTTTAGAGAGTTATTTTTCTTTTTTATTGCGATTGTTGTGCTCTCTGATCCAAATAAGCCATGGTAAGGATTAACTTGAAAGCGAAACATTTTCTTAGAACTGGATGGCCTACATGGACTTGCCCAGGAATGTCTTCTCCGAACACAGTTCCATTTACTTCCCCAACAGTCTTCCTCCTCCAGACGCCGATAACCATGCCTACTGCAAAGTAAGTTGTTACTGTTAGTCGCACAAGCTCGTTCCCAGGCCCTCTCCCCCAAGAGAGAGGGAAGGGGAAAAAGATCCTGGGAACATGGTTGATAGAAACAGTGTTAAACACTGTAGACCGAAAGTACCAATATTCCATCATTTCAAAGGTGCAAATTTGGATAGCTGAACTTTGTAGGCCACTGTAAATCCGACATTCTTAAGAATATTTTCGAACAACTTTGGCTGTTGTATGAAATTCTAAAAACTCCAAGAAGCCAATAAAAGATATAAAACATTTGCACAAAAACCTCTTGATATCAATGGAAATGCCTTTTTATTCGTTGAAATAAGATTTGTATGGTATGCATACGTAAAGTATCGTTTTGTAACACGGCTGAATCCTGCACGAGGTTAACTTGGAAGAGAGATTCAAATATTTTATTAAAGGTTTGTTTTAAAAGCATATCATAAAATGGGTGATAAAAGCAATTACAAATAAAGAAGCAGTCATCGGGTTAATGCGCTCTGCCCCCAAGATTCGTTTCCACATAAGCAAACTGGTAGAAAAAGAACAGATTTCAAATTATTAGTGAACAGCTTTCGTAAGTAGTGGTTTAGTGTTTGCTTGATTCAGAAAACGAAATCTTTGTTAAAACTTCATTATTTATTTCTATTTGGTCGGACATATCGTCCTTTCAACCTTCTATTTTAGACTGATTTTAAAATACACCATGTAAATCTGGCTAGAAGAAGATACTTAAAAATAAGGAAAAAGTGACGAATGTACAAATGGTTTTTGGTTCAATCACAGTTTACTACATATATACGTACTGGTAAGGAAACCATGCTGTATGCCTTTGTTCACCTTTTTTCTTTTGTTTTCTGATCTTGACCCTGCATAAAATATAATAGGTTTTGAAATGCAAATCAAGAAGTAGCCAGTCAAAATATTCTCACTAACACCTGAAGCAAAGAATGTGCAGGGTCACGGATCCTTTAGCATAAAACAAAGCATCTTTGAACATTCTTTGTGTTTCGCTTTTGATTTTGTCGGCTTTCCTAACCAGTCTGTATATGTATTAACTATGGTTCAATCAGAATTTTTTTGGTTTTATGTACTACTTGGAGAAGCCAAAGACTAAAGATGAAGCGACCATTTTTGTGTACTAAACAGAAGAAATCGTCGATTTTTTCAATCAGGGAACCAAAATGGCCGCTTTGACGTCAGCTGAAAAAAAAAGACGCTTAGTAGATTTTTTAGAATTAATCAATTTCAATTTTCTCATTACAAAATGACCTATATTTTTTGAGCTATGTTAGGAGGAGTTAAAAGTTGATATACGCAGGCTGTAGCTGAAAGTTTATATCATGAAACTATGGTAGAACATTAGCGCCCATTTACACGAGCCAATTTTCCTTGACAAATTTACCTTGACAAGGAAAAATTGCTCGTGTGAACAGAGAATAGAAGACAGATTTTCCTTGTCAAGGAGAAGATGTCAAGTCTGAAACTCGCTCATGTAGACGGACATCAAGGAAGATGCGGAAAGGAAGTGATGCCGAGGCGCAGCTGAAAACTTGTCAAGGAAAACGTGCTGGTCGTCTAAACGAACAAGGAAACCTTGTAAATAAAAGAACTTAAGTCGTAGTCTGTGTAAGAACGAGAGAGCTTCCCATTCTTGCGCGGAATTTCGCTTTCCCCACATCAGAATGTTTAAATTTTCATACTGAGAATGCATCGACCAGGAAACAGCATAGTTTTAAAGTAAAAAGCATTGAAATTTTGTTTTAAAGCACTGTTTCTTTTGTGCTATATTATCTAAGCCAAACGTAGAATTCCAAAACAAAAGCGAAGAAAACCTTTTTATTTTCAATGTTCCCCACATAGAATTTTTCTTAGATTTTGAAAACAGAAATGTTTCAATTAGAGAGGAACGAATGAGAGTACAGGAAAGAAGTGCATCAGCTTACTTTTCAAGATATCGATGGTGCCCATTTTTAGAATTTAGCCAATCAAATGAACAGTTTAATACTACCCCGATAAGCACCTTTCAGCATTCCTTCGCCGTTGACTTCTCTAGTTCTTACTCTGAACGTTACTTAAAAGAAAACTTGTTTATCATTTGCACGAGCAATGAAAATTTTCAATGCAATTTGTCAAAGAAAACCCGCTCGTGTAAAAGGGGCTTAAAACACTGCTTCAGGGGTTAAATATACGCTTTTTCTTCGGGATAATAGAGCATTTTTTAAGGTTTAAGTAATGATCCGAGTAAGGACTGGGCATGGTTAACAGCAGTGGAAAGGTGCTAATTGCGATAATTTAAACCTGCTCATACACCTTATTAACTAACTTTTGAGAATCACCCAGATCCTCGTAAGCAATTGCTTTCTTTTTTTGCCTTTTTTATACATTTCTGTTTTTTGAAAAGACTCCTTGTAGGGACTTTTCAAAATTAAAAGGTTGTCTGTGCTTTGATAATGGATCTCTATAAATGGATAAACTATTACAGCAAAAGAAAACATTGCTTTAAAATAAAGTTTTCACTAGATTTTACTTTAAAACTATGTTGTACACAGTTTGATGTGTTCTCAGTGTGAAGTTTAAACACTCTGGCGTGGGAAAGCGAAATGCCGTAGTACGAAAGGAGGTTCTCTAATTCTTACACGGAATTTAAAACAGACTTGGAACGAACCTCTGGAATTCATTGCAAATATCTATTGTTTGACATTCTTTTTGTTTTTGCTCAGTTGGTTGCGTTCAAGATTCCGTACGAAAAGAAACCCAAGGTGCTTGTCAGCCCTTCCCACAATTCCTCGCACATTAACCCTGCCCACGGTGGAAGCGTGGCGTCATGGCTTGAGGTACGAAACCGGATTAGTTTTGTTAGGATATGTTTACGTTAGACACTACTGAATCCTTTTTTCGAGCCTAATTGGCTCATTTGGCCGGCTCTTATCTCCGGTTTTTGTACTGTTAAGAGGATGAGAGTCTTTGACCTCCCCTGGAAGGGCCCTAATCTATCGCAGGTTAGCCCCCAGCACAACTGGTACACAGTCGACTAGAACAAAGTCAGGTAAAGTGTTTTGCTCAAGGACGCAACATAGTGGTCTGACCCGGGACTCGAACTCGCGACCCTAGGAATAAGAATCATCCACGTTAACCACCTCGCAACTGCGCCGCTGACTATCAAATCCACGTGTTTAATTCTTGTAGGAAAAGTTAACATTTTGAGTTTGGTACCATTCGTTAAGGTAAAAGAATTTTGGTTTCGTTTCGATCGATTTAAACTAAATCTTAGTGGTTTGTAACACAGGCATTCGGTTCCTGAGTCTTAAAAAAAATTATCAGAACAAAACAAATGAAAAGGTTGTTAGAAAGTTAAACGACTTCCTAGTTGATTGATTCGAACAATGTTCTGCAAATTTACGGGCATAAGTTAATGGCTACCATCTACTGACGCAGTTGCCAAAAAGATTGAGTGCGATCAATTAACTTTGTACCAATTTACATTAGTTTAGAATTCAATTGACAAGTTTGCTTCGAAAGGCCTGATGGTGTACCTTTTTGTTCTCTTCAGAACAGCCACAATTTTTCATCGATATCATCATGGCTACAAACTCCCTTCCCGGCCCCCATTTCTAAAAAATAAAACAAATTTTCCGTTACTCACGGTAAAAAGAATATATGTTAAATTATGTTGCAAAATGTCTCAATTGACAAGATTATCCTCATTAGTTCACAAAATCTCTTTTGGAACATGGAATCCACTTTGTTGCAGTGATAACGAAAAGTAGCAACTACTCTGAGCTGATCAACACACGCTATCATCCCAAGTTTGCCTTATATTCATCCAAAGGTCATATATTGGCTGCAGGAACATTCGACAGAATCCCCGATTTTTTATTTCAAAGTTTAAAATCCTACAAAATAAACAAACAACAAGCAGATTTTGACAAATCTCTGTGATGGTTCTATTTCAGTGGATTGACTTTAACTGCCAAAAAGAAATGTTGGCTAAAAAGCATCGATAAAAGTCTGGTCAAGACTGCTAGATTTCGAAATAGAACTTTAAGTTAACATTTGTTTTTTTTTTGAAAAAAAAAATTATGGCTTGTTTATCTTATTCATGGAAGATAGAAGTTTGAAGAAAAAGAAATGGATTTATGTACTTTGGAACTATTATTGTTACACATGTGTTATTCTATCATGAATTCTATATATAGCTCTCTACCAATGTAACAAAAAATTACTAGTGACTCACAGGCGAAAACACTCGGTTACTTTAGTCAAAAATATACACAATTTACAAAGAGGAAAAAAAAAGCGTTAGTAAATTGTAACGAACTCTAGTTTTTGTAATTTAGATACTTTAGGTTCTATTTCAGTGGAATGACCTTAACTGCCAAAAAGAAATGTTGGCTAAAAAGTAGCAATAAAAAGCTGGTCAAGACTGCTAGATTTCGAAATAGAACTTTCAGTTAACATTTGTTTTTTTTTTTAAAAAAAAAGTTCATTCTCGTTTATCTTTTTCATGGAACAAAGAAGTTAGAAGAAAAACTACACTTTGGAACTATTGTTGTAACACATGTATTCATTCTATCATGAATTCTATATATTGCTCTCTACCAATGTAACAAATTACTAGTGACTCACAGGCGAAAACACTCGGTTACTTAAGCCTCTATGCACTTAAAAATATACACAATTTACAAAAAAGTGAAAAAAAGGTTAGTCAATAGAAACGAACTCTAGTGTTTAGAATTTAGATAACATGCACTTATAGAAGTAAAATGATTGCGAAGTAAAATATTATGTTACGGAATGGAAATTTGAGCCTGTTTGTTTGCTATATTGTGCTGAGGACGCCCCCTAACAAGTCCAAAACAACTGTCCACTGCAAGGCTGCTAACACTTGTACTATTTTTGGAGTACAGTACAGGCTCGAGTTCCTTCGATTCTGACACGTTACACCTTTACGCTATTTTGCTTGGTGTCTCCATACCATTTAGAATTTAAAATACAAGGACGGCAAAATCGACGACGACGCTTTCAAAAAACACACTTCTTGCTTGCCTTTTTCGATCACATATAGTACATCATAGTTTGCCTTCTCTTTTGTTCGAGTTATGCTTTGTAAATAGAAAAATGGTAGGTAAATGAGGAATAACAAAATTTCCTGTAGGTCGCTCTCGTTCTTGTAAAAATTGAGCTTTTCGCGTAGTAATTTTCAAGACGACAGCGTGCAACTACGTGATCCGCACGGTGCATTCCAGCGTGCAGCTATTGTATTCGTTATTGTTTTCTGCCGTCGTCGCGGCAATAGTTTATTCGTAATCTTAAACTCTCTAAAAGCACGTATGTGCAACACTGCCGATTTTTCATCACCAGTCATGAAGATCCCACATTTTTTAACAAATTTTTGTGTTTCGTTGGCAGAGGCTTGACAAGTCCGGCTTTAAAGTCTGCTTGAAAGAAGTACCAGGAAAACAGAAGAAGCACGCTCCAGTTACTATCAACTGGGTCGCAATACCAGGTATTTTTGAATTTGCAACCTCAAATATGCGTTTCAAGCATTCTGATTGGTTCTTTCGACCTCGTTTATCAACTTTTATACCCCACCCAATATATTTCGTGCAATCTCATTGGATAAACGCATCACGTGGTTCAAAATGGGAACGAATATACCCCTTCCAAATTGATGACTTCCCTTAGACTCTGTCGGCCATTTTAAAATAAGACAACAAACGTGATTTTTCAAATTTTGAAAAAGGTTTGAATGGAAAAAAAAATCGAATCGTTTCGCCGAGTCTAACAACAAAGATTTTTAAAAAGCTTCGTTTCAAAGGCAGTGCCAGACAGCGCAAAAATGTCGACAAAGTACACTGTAAACATATTTGAGTCTGCTTTCGCTAAACAACAGTTTCAATAACAATTTAACTAAACCCATCGAATCTCTAAAGTTCTGTAAAATATCTTTAGCTTAAAACTGAGAGTTTACATTCAAACTACAATTAGTGTAGAGATGAGATAAATTTTAATCGCTGCAATTGTACACAATTTTTTTTTGAAGAATTAAAAAAATACTGGGAGGGTAATAAAATAAAAAAACCCCTTATTGGTATATCGGAGGACAATGTCCTTGGCTGTTAGATTGTCTTCAAAACTTTTCAGTTGCTCTCGAAGCTTCGCTTCTCAGCCAACTATTCGTTTTTCGGAAATCTATCAGCCAAGGACGTTGTCCTCCGATCTACCAGCCGCAGGAAGTGGTTTATTTATCAAATGTACCGATTTGGCAACATATAGAAACTTATTGTGTTGTGTTGCAAAGCTAAAATATATCCCTGAATAAAATTTAGCTGACGTTTTCAAGTATCGACAGGATTTAAAAACTGAAGAAATTTAAGAAAACAGTTATTCCATTCGCGCTTGCCGATTTTTTTACCAATCAATGCAAAGGGTTTGGTCGTTGGCCCTAGAAATAAGCCAGTTCGACATTTCAGAAACACGTGCTCGAGTTGGGATTAAATGTAAAATTCATGAACTATAAACAAAGGAATGCAATAAAGCGGAATGGGATTTCATAATTGTTTCTTTCTGAAGTTTGATAAGTATTTCACTTTATCTCGACGCACGCTTCTGTTTCTGAAATTCCGAACTTGGCCACTTTGTTAATACATATTTTTACAAGTCCCAACCCTTTGTGGGGGCAAAAGTCACAAATTCGTTGAATTAATTATTCAAACACTGGACAAAAAAGGATCTGCATCACATTTGTATTAGCAAATCTGATGCAAACTTGGTGTGAGACTATAATTAACCTACAGCTAAGATGGTGAACTGGCAAATCTGATGCAAACTTGTTGTGAGACTATCGTTGACTACAGACTATAATTAAACTACCGAGCATCGCTTGTTTGCCCCCACACAAAACTGAGGCGAAGCAAAGTCTGCATTAGCAAAATGGTAAATTGATAACTATCCTGATTGCGTATTTAGACGTGGTGGAGCGAAAGTAGGGGGAGTTTGATCGGCTGGCTACATTTTATCTTGCTAACAGTATAAGCGATATATTGTTTTTTGGATATTACTGATACTGTTGGTGATAATTTTTATTTTTGTTTAAAGAGTGTAAAACGCCGCTAGGCGTAGAGAGTGGCGCTATTCCAGATGCGAGTTTCTCAGCAAGCTCGCAACGCAGCATTTACTACAGCCCAGCCTTCGCGCGGTTAAACAAAGCCTCTGAACCCGAGAGAGCGGGGGCATGGTGTCCACTGAATGACACAACGTTTGAATGGCTTCAAGTGGACTTGGGTCATTTATACGTAATTGGCGGAGTAGCAATACAAGGGCACGACTCAAGTACTGTATACGAGTGGGTCACAAACTATCAGTTGTGGTACAGTTTAGACGCTGTCAAATGGATGGTAACTATGGAACATAATAAGACCAAGGTATATGTAAACACCACGAACAACACCACGTTGTTTTAACCATTTAGATGTCTTGATAACTGAATGTACCAACAAGTATTTCTTTTATACTCTCTCTTTGCTGGAGCTTGTGGTGGCACACTTATCAGAGCAATAATCCTCCTCTAGCACTACCACAGCTTGCGTCAAGCCAGGCAGGTGTATGTGAGCTGAAGCCTGGGTAAGAATGAGCCGGAGCCTGGATAAGGGTGAGCTGGAGCCTGGATAAGAGTGAGCTGGAGCCTGGGTAAGAGTGGGCTGGAGCCTGGGTAACAGTGGGCTGGAGCCTGGGTAAGAGTGAGCTGGAGCCTGGGTAAGAGTGGGCTGGAACCTGGGTAAGAGTGAGCTGGAGCCTGGGTAAGAGTGAGCTGGAGCCTGGGTAAGAGTGAGCTGGAACTTTGGTAAGAGTGAGCTGGAGCATGGGTAAGAGTGAGCTGGAACTTTGGTAAGAGTGAGCTGGAGCATGGGTAAGAGTGAGCTGGAGCCTTGGTAAAAGTGGGCGGGAGCGTGGGTAAGAGTGAGCTGGAGCCTGGGTAAGAGTGAGCTGGAGCCTGGGTAAGAGTGAGCTGGAGCATGGGTAAGAGTGAGCTGGAGCCTGGGTAAGAGTGAGCTGGAACTTTGGTAAGAGTAAGCTGGAGCCTGGGTAAAAGTGGGCGAGAGCGTTAGTAAGAGTGGATTGGAGCCTGGAATGTATGTGAGCCCGATTAGTATATGAGTTGGGTAGAAAGTGGACTAGAACCTGGGATATGAGCTCGAGTCCTAATAGCTTAAACTTGTTCCTGGGTAAAACGTGGGCTAAAACCAGGATTGTGGTGAGCCGAGGTTTATTAGCTGGAGCTTGAGCTTTGTAAAATGTGGACTGGAGCCGGGATTGTAAGCGAGCCCGAGTCTGATTAGTATGCAATTTGGGGCCTGGGTAAGAGTAGACTGGCGCTAGGGCAGAATGCCAGCCTGGGCCATGGTTGTGTGTGAGCCGTTGCAAGAGTTTCCTAGTTTCTCTAAACCTGCTTATGTTATGTACCTTTAGGTATTCCGTGGAAACTTGGACAGGAACACAGCTGTAAAGACGTTTCTGATCGAGCCCCTCGAGGCAAGATATGTTCAGTTTCGTCCCGTTACTTGGAATAACCATCCTTGCCTTCGAGTGGAGATTTACGGCTGTGACACAGGTAACATCGACCAGTATCTGGTTAATCTAGATCTAAAACGAAATGTGACAGCAAGAATAGCTAACCTTATCTTACCCAGTCTGTCACGCGGGAGCAATCCGCTGACTCAATGGGCCGGCGCTTATCTCTAGTTTCTGTAGTGTAAAGTGTATGAGATTCTTTGGCTCCCCCTGAACAAAACACCAATCTATCGCAAGTTTGCTCCATACAGAGCTGGTACTCATTAATACGGAGTTTGAGATACGAGTATGCCAAAGCCGACGACGATGGCAGAAAATAATTGCGAATACAATAACTGCACGTTGGAATGCACGTGCGCGCAACTTGCATGCTGTCAACTTGAAAATTACAACGTGAAAAGCTCAGTTTTGCAGTTTTTGCGACTACGAGAACGACCTATTGAAAATTATGTCTCCTTTTACTTAAAACAATCACTTTAACCTTTTTTATTCACAAAGCGTAACTCGGACAAAAGAGAAAACAAACTAGCCATGCGTGATCGAAAATACAAGCAAGAAGTGTAATTTTTGTAGGCTTCCGTAGTCGATGTTGCCATCCTTAAATCTTAAACTCCCTAATATTCATTCAGCTGAGACGACTGCAACAAAGTCAGCTAAAGTGTCTTGTTCAAGGACACAACACAGTGGTCTGATAGGGCGGGGCTCGAACACACGACTCTAGGATTACAAACCGAACACATTTACCGCTCGGCTTCTGCGCCACCACTCTAAAACTTTTGTTTTTTCTTTCGTTTTTCAAGGCAAATTGCACAATGAAAGATAATCAATAGCCAGTTTCTTGTCAGTTTATTTTAGTTTGCATATGACGCAGAATCGACGTTATCGTTAGCTCCAAATTTGATGTTTTATTTTTTTTATAATTAGTTATAACATTACTTCTTAAGTTTGATAAGTGAAAGTTTTTTTTTTCAGGTTGAGATAATTTATTGAAATTTATTCTTTATACGTAACTCAATAAAATGAATGATTTTGAATTCGAAAAATTTTGACTATTTGTTTGTTTTGGCACAACTTTGACCATTTCTTTGATCCATGATATAATATGAAGAGGGGTTATAATTTGACATGTAATTTACGTTACGTTGTTTAACGGATTTGAAGTTTATCTATTCGATTGATTTTTGCAAATGGATGTCAAAAATGAACGAATTGGCAAAGTATATGAACCTTGTTGGAATCTCACTCGTTCAAATTAGTAAAATCTATAACAGTTTTTGTTAAAGTATAAATAGTATCTATGAAGTCACAAAGCTTAGATTTTGTAACACCGACTAAAATTCTTAGAATGTCTGTTTGTGACTATCAGTTTCCAATTGTTGTTCACAATTGACAAAAAAAAAACAAAGAGAAAAACAAAGTTCCAAATTGACGACGAAAGCGTCTGTAAAATATTTTTTATCAATATTTATTACTTTTTGAGTTGCGATAATTTTTTTCTCGAGAGAAATCTAACCAGATGCAGAATTTTTCTTGTTCTCTTGTTTGCCATTTAACATCATTTAACTTTTGACCCGTTAATTTATTGCCAAACTTTGCAAAATAATTCAAGATTTCTTTTATGCATTTAGCCCCAATTCATATATACATAAAATCAGAGGCGTGTGTGGATTCAACAGTTACCCCCGAGAGTTGCCGAGCTTCAATAATCAGTGTTGATGGGATCGACCACAGCCCGAAGGTATTCAGTTTAGTTTGTAACTCGATGCTTTTTGACTTTGCCAAGTTTTATTTTTTCAAACAACTGACTCTAGCAGTGACCAGACAAGACAAATATCTATTTCTTCCCTTTAATAGGTTATTAATCTCAAAAAAATGAAATCCTGCGGAGACAGATTTCGAAATATAACCTCCGCCAACTCCTGATGGGAATCAAACCCACAATCTTCCATTGAGTAGCTATAGAGCGTCCGACTAGTCCAGTTCAATGATGCAAGCTGTCTTAATTAGCTAGGTTATATCATTAAAGCCAACAGACAATACAAACAGTTATAACACAGAGGGCAAAATTATTTCAATTTGATTGAATAATCAACGGGGGCATTTTTTCATAATTAAGAGCCAAATTACTCCGCGCCAATTGGGCACTGGTATCAACTTTTAAAATTTTCCGAAGATTTTCTAGAAATTTTCAAAAAGTCTTAAATACCTTGAAAATGTTTCTAGCCAAATTTCGAAATTTTGCAAAGATTTCCGAAGATCTTCGAAGATTTTCCGAAAATTTAAAGAAATCATAAAGATGCCTTAGAAATGTTTTTAAACCGCTCCGAAGACTGCAAAGGTTTCCAAACTCGAAAAAATTTGGGGTAGACAGAATTAACCCAGCAACGCTTTCTCGCGTTGGAACCGCGACAAACGTAGAGTTTTACTCTAGGTGTCATAAACATGTAATCGCCTTGTTTGTCGAAAAATTTAGGATTAAGTTTACTTGTGCTTTCGATTGTTTCCAAGTCGCAAAGCAGCTCGGGCAATTTTGGAAAAAAAAAAAAATCTCGTCGTGAAATTAAAGATTTACTCGGCTCAATTGCATGTACGGATGAATAAAGGAGCTGATCCATAAAATAACTCGGAAGCTAACAATATCAGTTTACATTTCTTGGTTGCAATTGTCGAAGGACACAAACAAAAGAAGAAAGTTTCAGTTTTAGTTTATTTTTTTTGTTTGTGTTACATATATATATATAGGCTTGAGTGTAAAATTGCTGGCTTTCCCACAAAGCGGCAGACAAGGAGGATCTTTGAAGATACGAGCTTGCTTGTCCCGTCATAAAAATCAATATTTGTATACAATGTGGACGCAGACTTGCAACTCCTTGAATCCCTTTATTACTTTTAAAACAAATATTTCGGTCTTTCGACCTTTATCAGTGTTCTTGTACGGCGTTTACAACATACAACAATATCTATCTAGGGCGTTAACAGGAAAGGGGTCCTTCAATCGTTTGGCAAAATCTAGCCGATTGAGTGTTTTTGCGCGTGCAACATTTAAAATCCCCACAAGACTCAACGCTAGCAATTCGGAAATGCCATTACATAGACTATAATTATAACAAACCTGCAAAATACTTGGGAACTCAAATTTGCTCTTTAATTAGAGTTAAGACTTTCAAGACTTGACTGGAAGTTGAATCAAAAAGCTGAATTGGCTTTAGTTTTGCTCTAATTTCACGCTACATTTCTATGCATCTGGTTAATTTTTTTGTTTCACTGACCACACACCTTGTAGGATAGCACTTCAAACTAAGGGCCCTTCCACACTAACGCGGATTCATTCGAAACCGTATACTTTTTGATACGTTTAGGCCTTCCGTCCACACTAACACGCAGATGGGATCTACCGAATCCGTATAATTTTTGAAAACGCTCGCGCAAGTGGATAAAAACGAATCCGTATATCTTTCGTGCTAGTGTGGACGTTCGGATCCGGATAAAATTGGAAACGATGACGTCAACTGTACCACGTGGTTGAATAGCAGGCTCTTGCGAGCATGCGCAAAGGATCTAAACATGACAAGCTATGATTCGCAGCGTGTTAGTGTGGACGGTTGGAAACGCTATGAAAACGGTAGTGTGGACGCGGATCAATTGATGTGTTTTCGGTAAAACGAATCCATATACGTATACTTTTGAATCCGCGTTAGTGTGGACAGGCCCTAAGTTCAAATGATATAGACTAGAGAGATTGAATCGAGCAAAAACAAAATGCTCGCAGGAAACCCCGTCTGCCGAGTTTTTGTCACAGAAAAAACCTTTATCTCGAATTTTTGGCTTTTGCGCAGGCCCGTATTATCAGTGCTATTTTGAGTTTATTTTATTTTAATTTTTTTTTGCTTTTTTTTTAAAGCTAGTTTCTTCCAAAGCATTGCTTAATTCCTTCTTCACCCTTTAATTGATCTATAATCCATTGACAAAGGCAAGCTCGATGTAGTTGGATTCGCTCTTGAATTATTCGATTCTTGTTAGTTCCACGAGACCCTTTTCCTGTTATTTGTCTTCATATGTTTACAAAAGATAATTATTCTATAATATAAATATAACATAATACAACAGAAAGGAACTACACTTTAAAAGCATACATGAATGTTAAAGAAGAGAAACACAAGGTGAGGAGCCTCATAAAGAAACTAAAGGGCTTTTTTGGGTTATGACCTCCTCAACCATTAGAAACATAAAAAATATTTATAGGGCGTACAGATGTATCTTAGTTTTACTATATTTATGTAAAAACAAGTGAAACATTGAGGCAAACAATTAACGCAGGGGCAGTACTTAAGCAAAGCGCAGGACAATCTATCGAAAAAGCAAAAATCAATTTAATAAAAAAGTTTTTAATTTACACTTAAAAAGAGAAATGTTAGCAGCATTGCCAATTTCTGAATTCCGTGACCAAGTATGCGTGGTCTTTGAATGCGTGTTGCAAATTTTCTGAAAGAGCAACAATATCACGGGTAAACGGGTACAAACATGCAAAGCTTAGACAGATGGCTCTTAGTGTTTTGATTCTAAATTGATTCTTGTCAACGAACTCTTCCATGCAGGAAGTTGGACACAACGTTGTAGTGCTTGATCAAGAAGGCAACGTTCTAAACAAGACGGCCGTTAATACATACAGCAACCCAATGGCCGCAGGAAAACTTACCTCTTTCATCCGGGACATACCAGAAAACACTCATGTGTTGATTGCTACCCAAGGGATATCATTTGACTATATAGCTGGTGCTCTAGATACCCTTAGAAGTCTTGGAGCAACGGATCCTGTTCTACCTCCAATGCAAAGCTCGTGGGCTTTCGTCGGGTTCAAGGGAGCGAAAAAAACATCCGTTCGCCAGGCAGCTAACTTAAAACTGTTCTCTATCATAAAACTGGACATTGCGTTGTATTCTTGATTTCGCTGCGGATTTGATCGATTTATATCGATGAACGTAATGGACAACACGAGCGTAGAAATTAAATTGCTTCTAAAGTTTCACTGCACCATCTAAGTTGATAACGACCTCGGTTTTCGCATGCCAAGTCCCTGCACAGAGAAAATTATTTCTGTCTGATGTTTTATATTACAAAGTCATTTGCCGGAAATTAGATTTTGTAGTGACACGTACTTGTGTAAACTTATAGTTAATATAATGATTAAAGAAACTGATGTTCGATTATTTGCTAATCATTGTCGCTATACGTTAAAATGATCCAGCAAATAACAGGTCAGAACTTTTAAAACGCTCGCCGTGTACAATAAATTATGAATTCTTCATCGATTCGCAGGCACTTCCTGTTCGTCAATACCAAAAAGAGTGGGGATCTGGGCTCTAGTTACCGACCTAGAATTCCTCTAAAATGATCGTACAAATTTCAAAGAAACACATAAATCCAGAAGGTCGAAAAAATGTCTGCTTGACGTCGCCTTGTAATTAAAGGTTGGCGCGAAAAAAACGACTTGCGTTCAGATGGCATGCGGCCAAGCAAAATACATGAACCGGAAGTGCGCTAGCAGTTACATTAATACATCAGTAAGATTGACCCCCTCTAAAATAAGGCAAATTTATAAAGGCACTATGATTTGTTTTGCCCACTTCGACGGTAGAAACCATGTTAGTCTGACAGTTTAAGCACATCATTATAAAACTAGCCCGAGAAAAGAAACATTGTACCAAGAAACGAGTGTTTAACTTATGTGCAAGTTAATTCCACCGCGAGCAAACCCCCCCCCTCCCCCCGGCAAACCCCGGACACTTGATGGAAGATGAGTCCCAGGGGGCCGGTCATTTGGCAGTTAGCAGTGTCCCGGCCCCCCGGGCATTTACGAACACCAAAAAAATTGGCTCGAGAGTTTTAAACATCCGTCATTTTGAACGTTTACTGACCATAAATAACTATATATTAAACAAAAAGAACGTGTATTTGTTTGTCCTTGTCCGACGGGAGCTAGTGTCTCATTTCGAAGACCTAACAGTTCACCTTTTGCACATAAAGTGACTGTTCTTTTGCGACTCACAACTATAAAGTATGATATTATGGAAATCAGTGAAGTATTCCTAGCCTTAATATATATTTTCATAGTCAATAAACTTACACACTTGATATAATCTGTGATTGAAGGTTAATAGCTCCTTTATCGTCCAACATGGAGCTTGTTAATTAAAGGGCTAAAGTAGGTTTTGAGCAAAACAAGAGGCTCATTAAGCCTTTACTCGTGATATGATTGGAGACTGAAGTGAGGTTGCATTTAATTATTTTAACCCTTGAGGCCATTAGGGGGTGGGGGTGGGGGGTTCAATATGATATAAAAGACATTGTTTGGAGCCTGATTGGAAAAGTTAGCTCAGGGTTGAGGAACTCGTCTTCGTTGGGAGGGTCGGGATGAAGTTCCTGAAGGGGAGATTAGCTACTATTGTGTATTTGTAAGGCTGGGCCAGTGTCTGTTCATTTACAATTCAGTGGTTACATGTACATGAGTTTGTTTATCATATACTAACGCACTACAGTTAAAGAACTTGAATTGTGACTTCTTA
>JAOBAT010034901.1:0-30823 GCA_026413305.1 Hydrozoanthus tunicans | reverse complement strand
TTGGAATACTTGGAACAATTGGAATACTTGGAACAATTGGAATACTTGGAACGTAATGAGGCGTACCTGAAAATACACCAAAACGACGTGTATCCAATGATACACCGATACAAGTTATATTCTTTATACAGCAAAAAGGTACCACCAATGACTGAAAAATAAAACATAAACACAATCAGCAAGAGAAAAATCTTACTTGAGGGTTCAAGCAAGATTTTATTTTTTGGACTATATCCTTAAGTATAGCAAAAATACTGTAAGAGCAACTTCAGGGCCTGGTCAAAGAAACTTTGAATGACTACTTGAGAGAACAGTGACTGATTTAACCTAGCAACTATCCTGTGATTCGCTCAAAACTGAGATCACTTTTCAATGTCAAACATTCGCTTATTTTTATTTATATTCTTTTGTTTGTTTTGTCATGGCACTTTCAGATAGCTTGCTGATCGATCATTGCCGAATTAGCTTGCTAGTGGCAATTATTTTAACTGAAGTTTGAGGTTAGAAATCCCAAGATTTTTCCACTAATAGAAAGCAACCCAGCTAATAATTCTAATGCTCCCACTTTTAAGAAATTACATACTTCTGTCCTGTCACAACCTAAAACAAAACTAAAGCTTTTATTTAGAAAACAAATACAAACCCAGTGTAGTCAGTGGGACACATTCTAACAACAAATTCAACTGAAGACTATCGTCATCGAAACAAGAATATTTCTGTGAATTGGAGATCTTCAAGTCCAATTCCATAATCAAAGACCAAAACAATCAACACACAAATAGCTTAATTATGCATTTTCCAACGTTCGCGTCGAAATACTCGAATGGCTCAAAAAGTTAACCAGCGAAAAAACGTCGTCAGGCGAGTCAAGTTATTTGAGTACATGAAGTAAATATACTAAACATGGTTAAAATTCGCTAAGAACTATATATAAGCTTAAGTTTTGATCGCTGATCGCAGCGGTTCATTTTCAATCTTAGCGAGTTCATTGACTTCACACTTGCGAATTTTCTTTTGGCTTAGAGTTAGAAACAAATTACCTCAAACTCTGTTCTGATGTTTTAAATTGAACTTCAGTAACCTAACAATTATTTCGTTTCGACAAACTGAGTTCTTTTGGAAATATAAATACAAGATAAGGTTCACAAAATCTCAAGCAAACGATCTTACCTTAAATGGATCAACGCCTTTGCGAACATGTGCTGAAATAATACTTCTCGACGTGTTCGAAACAGTTTTAACCGGTTGAAGTTTTCACACGACAAAAAAACCGAGGCAAACAACGACATGTTCTATGGCCGCCAGCTTGGATTCAGTGAATGACACGTGACAGTGCTTTGCGCTTAGATTGGCTTCGGCGTTCCCTGGCTGAACAGGAAAAAAATAATAAAAAAAAAAAAAGAGCCGAATTTATACCTCATGCGCACCTAAAGTGCGCATGATTAACCAGGGTGAATTCCGCTTGTTGATTGGTCGAGAGCGTGAGAAAACAATGGCTGTATAAGACAATGCGTAGACACGCTTTCACGTACATTAAAGGAGAACTTAAATTTTGGGAACAAGATACGCGTCTGTTTGATTTTTTATGTTTGTTGACTACTTTCTAAAAGCAATAAACCGCTTCTCTTGTGTCTCTCTACTTTAATTTTTGGTAACCACGAGGTGGGTGGAGAAGTTGTAGAAAAACTTTTTCATACAAACATACCTAGGGCGTTAACAGGAAAAGGGGTCTTCGATCGTTTGGCAAAGTTTAGCTGATTGAGTTTTGTTGAGCTTGAAAACTCCCCATAAGACTCAACCTAGAAATTCTGAAATCCGATAGCATAGACTAACTAACTAACTTGTTAATTAATTAGAATTAAGACTTTCAAGACTTGACTGGAACTTAATGAAAAAGCTGACTAGCAGGCTATTATATGGTTTTAATTTTGCTGTAATTTCACGCTGTGTTTCTATGATGGTATGGTTTGATTTTTTTTCACTGACCACACACATAATAGGATAGCACTTCAAATTAAGCTCAAACGATAGACTAGAAGGATTTAATGGAGCAAAAATAGTGCCCACACGAAATACCGTTAGCCGAATTTTTGGTTTTGCGCAGGACCGTATTGTCAGTGCCGTTTTTGGCTTTCAAGTCTAGTTTCTTCTCAATTTATGCTTAGTTCCTGGTTCACCCTTTGATTGATTCAATCCATTAACATAGGGATGCTTGAGATAGTTGGATTCACGTGACCTTTTTTCTGTCATTTGTCTACATACATATGTCGTACAAGTGCTCCCAATCAGGGCTTTACAACACCTGTTGACAAAGTAATACAGTTGACTTTGGTATTAAGAGTCTTAGATAGTCCGATATGCACGGCTCACATTTATTTTCATTAAGAGTTCCCCTCAATCAGCTAGTAGTATACAAACCACGACACCGGGATCACCTACTCTTCCTGGACTAAAGCTGTGCCAGGGTTCTCTAAGTACCCCGATAGGAGATCGAGGGACTGGGCCGACGGTTTGACGTCCTTTCCGAGAAGACGCGAGGGTTTAGCAGCTTGTAGATGTAAGAGCAAAGGTGGCACTTTCACATCGGTTATTTTAAGAGCCTTGGTGAAGGTCCGGCACCGGGAATCGAACCCAAGATTCCCACGCGACATCCAGGGGACGGTCGCCCTGAAAGCCACAACCTTAAAACTTTTGAAACTTGAACGAAAAACAAATAATCTATCAATTGTGGGCATTGTTCTAACTTTGTTGTAATATGAAGGAAATATATGAATGAGTTGCAATAGATTCTAAAGTCTCAATTCTTGATGCTCCAAAATAAGGTAGCCGACTTAAAATGCAACGTATTTTTTGGGAAGAAATCACAGATTTAATGTTAAAATTTTGTTTGAAATAACTTGCACGGGTATTTATTTGGATCTTTTTTTTCTCCTTTGTTACAGCAAAGGCATTGAAGGAGAGCGAATACGCAATGTCTTGGGTCCAAAACTTTTGCGCCCGAAACGTGTTCATGAACACATGGACAATTTTAACAGCGTGGTGGATGACTTGATGAAGCGTTTGAGAAGTCTGAGAAATCAAAACGAATCCTCGATTGTGGTCAATGACATGATGCCTCATCTGTTTAACTGGGCAACAGAATGTAAGGGCTTTTTTGAATTGGTTATTAGAAGCAATTTTCTCACACACATTTTCAATAAAAATAAATAACTCACATCAACAACTATGTAGCAACGGGCTTTTATTTCGGGTTAGCTCTGGTGTCCCTACTCTAGTTTAACCACAGCTTCGAACGGTAGAGTAGTTGGTTTGCGAATTACAATTTCTACTTCCACTACAGCCTTAATCAGAGCAGCTGAGACCGCACGTGCTTGTAGCAAGGCTAGTAAAAATGATAATTGCTGAAACTAAGCTACGCTTTAACTTACGAAACTCCAAAGACCCCATACTAAATACGGAGGATGATATGAAGCGGTAAAACAAGAAACGCTGGTTGACTATACAAATACTTTAATCACCATCGTAAGTTGAAAGAAACCAAAGGCTTAAAGTTTTACTTTGTGACAACTATGCTACAACTAACTACACTGACACCTATACCTTTACTCAAATCTGCATCCACTTGAAACTTCATGTTTGAAATAATTTCAACATCCACATCAGTATCCACTCCACATCCCAATACATATTTATGTTTATATGGTAGTTATAACAAATAGTATCGAGTAGAATACTGTGGAGTATGCAACATGGGCCTCAAGACGAATGTGTATACCAAGAGCCTACGAGTGCTTGAAATTTAACCAATTTATCTCATCCCTTGACAAATACAGCGTTTCTATTTGAGGTCATTCCATTGAAATAGAACCCACACTTAGATTTTTGTCAAACTTTCCTCATTTGTCAATCATTATATTTAAACTGCAAAAATGGAATAAAAAAGGGGTGTGCCCAGGTTAGCTTTCGAGATATGATTGATATAAATTGCCTCTCCAGAGCTATTTCTCTGTTATTGTAAGCTTGAAAGTAAAATTACAGATTCCTCAGGTTGCCAACCAAGATAACATTAAGGAGCATAAGGGAAAAAGGAAGATAACGTAAAGAGTTCTTCTTGATTAGGAGAATACTTTTTTTGTAATTTTCAGCAAAAAAATTTTCGATAAGGAGGCATTCTCGTGTGCTTTTGTTGTTGCTATGTTTCCAATACCTAAAGAAACAGTGCATTCTTGTCATGATTTTTATATTTTTCCACACTGGCAACACTCAGATTTTTACTATTTTCCCTCTTCAGAGAGTCCTGTCGAAATTTGATTGATTGACAAAAAACATTTGTGGGGCACCCACGCTTGCTTAGGAGAAACTTTAGGAAAACTGGCAAAGCATATCGCTTAAGATCGCTCAAAAATTCCCGTCAAAATTGGTTAACTTTCGTAACATCGCCTATGTCGCCTATAATCGCCAAGATTAGCTAAAATCGGCTAAGATCGCCTAAGAACACCAAAGATTGCCTAAGATTGCTTGTGATCACCCAAGATCGCCAAAGGTCACCTAGGATTGCCTAAGATAGCTTTTATTGCCTAAGATTACAAAAGATTGCCCAAGATAGCCAATGATTGCCTTAGATCGCCTAAGATTGTCAAAGATTGTCTAAGATCATCTAGAATTGCCTAGGAATGTCCAAGATTGCCTAACATCGCCTAATATTACCTAAGACTGCCCAGGATTGCCTAAGATTGCCTAAGATCACCCAGGATTGCGTAAGACCGCCTAAGATTGCCTAACATCACCAAAGATCGCCTATGATCACTCAGGATTGCCTAAGATAGCCTAAGAGTATTAAGGATTGCCTGAGATTGCCTAAGATTGTCCAGGATTGCCTAAGATCGCCTAATGTTATCTAAGATCAAGATCCCCTAAAGATTGCTTAAGATCACCCAAGATTGCCTAAGATCACCCAGGATTGACTTAGATTGCCTAAGAATGTCTAAGATCGCTTAAGATTGCCCAAGATTGCATAACATTACCAAGGATTGTCTAAGATCGCCTAAGATCATCCAGGATTGCCTAAAATTGCCTTACATTGCATTAGATCACCCGGGAATTCCTAAGATTGCCTAAGGTTTCCTAAAATCAAGATCCCCTAAGACCGCCCAAGATTACCTAAGATCCCTAAGATCACCCAGAATTGCCTAAGATCGGCTTTGATCGCATAAGATTGCCCAAGATTGCCTAGGACCGCCCAAGATTATCTAAGATTGCCTAACACTGCCAAAGATTATCCAAGATTGCCTAACACTGCCCAAGGTTACCTAAGATCGCCTTAGACTGCCTGAGATTGCCTAAGACAGCCCAAGATCACTCAGGATTGCCCAAGATAGCCTAAGAATGCCTAAGATTGCCCAAAATTGCCCAAGATAGCTTAAGATTGCCTCAGATCGCCCAAAATTGCACAAGATTGCCTAAGATCACCCAGGGTTGCGTAAGAACGCCTAAGATTGCCTAAGATCAAGATCCCCTAAGACAGTCGAAGATTGCCTTAGATCACCTAAGACAGCCTTAGATCGACTGAGATTGCCTTGCATCGCCTACGATTGCCCAAGACTGCCTAAGACCGCCCAAGATTATCTAAGATTGCCAAACACTGCCAAAGATTATCTAAGATTGCCTAACACTGCCCAAGGTTACCTAAGATCGCCTTAGACTGCCTGAGATTGCCTAAGATTGCCTAAGATCAAGATCCCCTATGACAGCCCAAGATCACTCAGGATTGCCCAAGATAGCCTAAGAATGCCTAAGATCGCCCAAAATTGCCCAAGATAGCCTAAGATTGCCTAAGATCGCCCAAAATTGCACAAGATTGCCTAAGATCACCCAGGGTTGCGTAAGACCGCCTAAGATTGCCTAAGATCTAGATCCCCTAAGACAGTCGAAGATTGCCTAAAATCACCCAGGACTACCTAAGACCGCCTTAGATCGACTGAGATTGCCTTACATCGCTTACGATTGCCCAAGATTGGCTAAAATTGCCAAAGATCGCTCAAAATATTTCCGTCAAAAATGGTTAAAACTTTCCTAAGATCTCCCAAGATCGCCCAAGATTGCTCAAGATTACGGCGATTACGTTTAGCATAAGATGTTTTTTAAAAACCTGAATATAAATCTCATATTCCCCGCAGCCATGTAATATCTTCTATACAATGTTTCTAAATCCGTTCAGATATTCAAACCCATTTGTACTCCCTGGGAAACGCCATATTCGACTTATACGTCAATACCCAAACCATAATTAACTACATGTACTTATTTTCGGCCCTTTTATCTTGCATCAGTCTACTACTCTAGTTAAAAATCGGAAAGTTTGTTTCTTCCTCGATGTTATACAATAGATAGCCCAAAGAAATCATGTTTGATAACTAGAGTTTAATTCGTTTTGTTATTTTTGTGAAATCGTAACAAGAGGTCAACACAATTTATGCCAAGCTATACTAAGACAAGGAAAGTGAAAATAAATCAGTGTTGTTCCATAAGTTTTTTAAATCTCTATGTCTACTGAGAGTCTTTAGTAGCTGTTGTAATTTCAACCAATGGCTCCATTTTGTATTTCAGCGATTGGTACGCTTGTCTTTGACATTCGAATTGGTTTGTTTGAAAATCCGCCGCGTGAAGACGCTACAGGGTTCATGGAAGCATTTACTGAGTATTTGACGGATACTTTACCAAAGCTCATGTTTTCTCCACCGTTGTACCTTTATCTCAAGACCCCAGGGATTAAAAGGTTGGCTGAACTTACAAGTTTTTGCACGGGCATTGTAAAGAATATCATTCTACGAAAACTGAAAGAGTTTAACGAAGATTTCAGTGCACAGGGCCAACGAGAGTTTCCAGGTTTGTTCACTTTCATTTTATAGACAACGACGGAAATAGCGTAGTCTGCTTTGTATGGAGGAATGAAGCTAGAAGTTCAGAGTTGCTTGAAGTAAACACTGACTTGTTTCTACCAGAACACCGAAAAAAGCATACAAACAAGGCACAAGTAAAATTTTTACCATACAAAGGTTTTGTTTGTCGAAGTGGAAGTTGGTGTAGTAATGACAACTAGCAGTGGTAGCGGAAGCGGCAAGGGAAGTGGCAGCACCATCTTCCAAGGGGGGAGGGAAGTACTTCCTAAATTGGGGTGGTACGTATGACAATTTTCCTAAGTGGTAAAATAGTCGATCCGGTACTGATTAAGGGTTGCTAAAAGAAATCCTGTGTTAAACCATGAGTCTGTTATTTCTAAGGGATGAAAAACACGAAGCTATTAGATTGCTTGAAGTCCCTTGTTTTAGCAAACATGCGTATTGAACAAGTACGTCAAGGCGAAAAACCTTTGGCGAACGAGCGTTCTTATTTACTCAATATCACGTTCAGCACAACACGGGGATAACTAAGCGCCGATCCACTAGCTATCCAGAGAAAACGCAAATTGAAATTAATACTCTTAGGGTATTTTAGGTTGGAAATTTCTTACCTTGGCTTTTATAGGATATTTCTTTGACTTTTCCGAAGATCATTCGTGGCCTTTTAACTCCGGAGCTCCCCCAGGGGCAGTAAAACAGCTTATGGAGTGTATTGAAAAAGTCTAACCTTCACAGCAATCTCAAACTTTAATGAACAAATTACTTTCGGCATATTCACATATATTTGCTGCTTATTCGGATCTTTTTTTTGATTCTCTGAACTTGACTCAGGTCCATCTCTCATCTCGTACCTTATGTCAAGGAAAGAATTGACGACAGCTGAGATTATTTCAATTTGTATGGAAATGTTTGGTGGAGGAATAGATACGGTAAGGCAGAGTTTGACAAATTACTAAATTACTCATAAGTGCATGTTTTCCACAAAGTAAACTAGTGTCCATTATATAAGATTAACAACTCAGTAATAAATTATAGTGAGATTGAAAACAAATTGTTCTCTAAGCGATGCTTTAGATAAAAACTAAGCTGGCGATATTGATAAATTAATCTCCCTAGCAGAGTTCTTTTTAATAATTAGTGTTGAGAACAAGTTGTGGAATTCGATTTTTCCTTCCAAAAGTACCATCATCTTACCATGAAAAATAAAATGAACATCCCTCAAGACCCACTATAAACCTTTGAAAAACATGTTCCCAACCACAAAGGAAATATCCAAATATGTACTAATATAAAAACTATTTCAGACCTCGTACACATTTCATTGGCTTCTTTACCATCTTGCAAAGAATCCGGATATCCAAGAAAAACTTTTCCGGGAAGTAGATCCATTGATCAACAAAACTGGATTCCTTTCTGTGGAAGATCTCTCGAAGATTCCGTATCTTAAAGCCTGTTTAAAGGAGACTCTGAGGTAGGTTTCGATTTGTTTAAAGACAAACAATTAGATAATTCTATAGCACATAAAGAAACAAAGTAATAAGCAAGGCAAATAAGCAAGGAAGCAACATGATAATATACAAGGAAGCAATAAGCTAACAAACAAGGAAGCAACAAGTTAATTTCAAGGAAGCAAAACGAAAAAAATCAAGGAAGCAACAAGGTAAAAATCAAGTAAGTAATAAGGTAACAAGCAAGGAAGCAACAAGGTAATAAACAAGCAACACAATTATAATACAAGAAGCAACAAGGTAACAGACAAGGAAGCAACAATGTATTAACCAAGGAAACAGCAAGCTAAATAGTAATGAAGTAAAAAGGTAATACTCAAAAAAACATGCAAGGCAGCAACAATGTAAAAATCAGGTAATAAATAGGGTAACAAGAAAGGAAGTGACAAGATAATACCAAGGACGAACAATGTAATAGCCAAGGAAGCAAGGTAACTAGTAAGGAGGTAAAAACGTAATAAGCAAGTAATCTACAAGGTAATAAGCAAGTAACCTACAAGGTAACAGACAAGGAAGCAACAAGGTAATAGACAAGGAAGCAACAAGGTAATAAGAAAGGAACCAACAAGGTAAGAAGTAAGGGAGCAACAAGGTAATAAGCAAGGAAGCGACAAGGTAATCAGCAAAGAAGTAACATGGTAATAAGCAAGGAACCTAGAAGGTAATAGCCAAGGAAGCAACAGGGTAATAAGAAAGGAACCAACAAGCTAATAAGTAAGGAAACAACAAGGTAATTAGCAAAGAAGTAGCATGGTAATAAACAAGGAACCTACAAGGTAATAAGCAAGGAAACGACAAGGTAATAACCAAGGAAGCAACAAGGTTATTTAAGGAAGCAACAAGGTAGTAAGCAAGGAATACCAAGTAATAACAAGGACGAACAATTTAATAACCAAGGAAGCAACAAGGTAACTAGTAACGAAGTAAAAACATAATAAGCAAGTAACTTACAAGGTAACAGACAAGGAGGCAACGAGGTAATAGACAAGGAAGCAACAAGGTGATAAGGAAGAAAGCAAGAAGGTAATAAGCAAGAAAGCAAGAAGGTAATAAGCAAGTAGGCAACCAGGTAATAGACAAGGAAGCAACAAGGTAATAAGCAAGAAAGGAAGCAACAAAGTAATAAGCAAAGAAATATTTTTTCCAAGATTAAAGTTTGCGAACCATGAAAATATTATTGTTACTGACTAATTAAGAAGAATTTACGAATCTTTTGTGTTAGAACTTGACCTAACCTCTTTATCATTTTACATCGTCTAAAGCACGTTTTATATTTGTCCAACTTCTTACATAGATTAAATCCTGTCACAATTGGAAAAGCTAGAATTACGCAAAAAGAATTGGTTTTGTGCGGTTATCAAGTTCCAGCTGGGGCGAGTTCTCCATTTTATTGATATGTAAAGAAGGAAGTAAAATTGGTTTGCAAGTTGATTTAGACAATGCAAGGTTGATAATCAAGCTAGGGAGGGAGGGAGGGGTAGAACTCAGGTCGAAATCCTAAAAGGCACGCACAAGGGTCTTATTTTGACCCAGTCGGGCACCAATACTTACTTTCTAGGGGATCCTGCCCCCCCGCCCGTAATCAAAGATTTTACTCTTCACAATGAAATTAAATATTACTTTAGTTTAATCAGATGTAAATCTATAGAAGGTGATTTCATGATACCCAAACTTAAACCCTTGATTTACCGCTCTCCCCGTTCCCCCATTCCGAATAAGCGTCCCTCCCCTCCCTCTTTAATTAAGGCTTGCACAACGTAGTTTGTCAAAAGACAGAGAGAGAGGATCCCTCAGAAGGACTGATTCGGATTAATGAAGAGGATACTCACATCATGTGAGTCCAAAGCGTGAGGTCCTGGGTTCGATCCCCGGCCTTGTGAGTGTTGAACATTTGTGTGGCCTTCTTTAGTCACGCCATCCGTGGACGGGATGTTCAGCCGTAATCCCCAGCCGTTAGGCTTGATTCAAGAAGTGTAGGTTGTACTGGTACATGAATAATAAATTAGCTCAATATATAATAATTCAGCGTCATCTTCCACCTACCCCTATCTCCGTCCGTCCTTGAAAGAAAAAACACGGACCCTTCTACAAATAAGCACCTCCAACGTCATTCTGATTTTCAAAAAGAGGACTCGCCGTGTATTATAATCGTTGTTGTTTGACTCTTTTTTCTAAGATTGAAGTTATTCATAACATCTACGCTTCCGGCCGAAGTGAGAAGAATTTTCAAGAACCACTCAAGTTTAAACCCGAGAGATGGTTGAGAAATGAAAAAGAGGATTTTCATCCATTAACTGTGCTGCCTTTTGGCTATGGACCACGCATGTGCATAGGTAGAAGTCTACAATGATATATTGAGTGTAGTAGGAAGGGGGACAGAGGGGGCAGTAGAGATTGGAAAGTAGTTGGCTACCTTTTGATCACTGCCATTCATTTACTCTTACAATTGACAAAATGTAGTGCAGCTTTCTGCAAACATCAAAAAGGCAACTGAACACATATTGAAATTTTGGGGTTTACCTTTGTTTTATCAAAAAATGATCTCCTTAATGATCTATTTTCAACCCGATGCACAAGTGGCAGCGACTTTAACATTGTTTTGTCTACAACTGAATTAGCCCTACTATAGTACTGGGCTCCCTGTGTTATAATCATGTGTTGGCCACCTGGTGAGATTAGTAAACGTAACGATTTGTTTCAGTTCGAGAAACACCAGTACCTACTGGTTATCGATTGCTGCTTTAGGTACATTGAGATAGCACAGCTATCGAGCACCACTTTGCCAGCAATGATCAACCACCTCAAGTCCATATTCAGTAGACATGGCATCCCGGAGAGAGTTGTTTCAGATAACAGCCCGCAGCACACATCATCAGATTTTGCAAGCTTTGCACATAAATATGGATTCCCTCATCTGAGGCGCAGCCCCCGTTCTCCACCAGCAAAAAGTGAAGCATAGAAAGCAGTAGCTACGGTCAAAAGCACCTTAGAAAAAGCAAAAGACCCATACCTAGGTATGTTGGTCTACCGGTCAACTCCACTTCAATATGGATTTAGCCCCCTTGAGATGCTGATGGGCAGGCGACTCCGCACTGAAGCAATAAAGATGAAGAAATAAAGGAACGCCAGAGACGTGATTTTAATAAACACCATGGAGCACATGAACTTCCACCATTGGATAAAGGAGACAAAGTCTGGATCATGGACCAAAACAGGGAAGGCCTGGTAACCCGGAAAACAGAACATCACCGAAGCTATGAAGTAACCACCCCTAAGGACAAGTAAGGCGAAACTGAAAACATTTGGTTACATTGCCCGAAACCACAATCTCTGCACCACAGTTAGCTTAGGGAACAACACCATAGTCAAGTCAAAAGTCAAGGAAGCTACTCCAAGTGACCGTGTTCCAGTCACCACAAGATCTGGCCGAAAAGTTAAGCTGCCACCAAGATTCAGAGAATGAACAAACTTTGTTTGAAGTGACAGTTACCTCTACAAAAAGACATTTGTTTGTAATATTTACTTACCATTGAGATAAGTTTGTTAAGGTTTTGTTTGTTAGTTTAAAGAAGCTCGTAGTTTCAGTTTATATCCTTAGAGAAAAGATGTAGTATTGGGCTCCCTGTGTCATAGTCATGTATTGGGCCACCTGGTGAAGTTAGTAAACGTGGCGGATGTTAATGAGATTTCTAGTCGTTCGATCCGTTGCAATCCTCAGTTATCCGGGCTCACCACAACTACCTATTACTACACCTACTAGCCTCGTTTTAGGTAACAAGATTTAGCCCCAGAACGAGGCTAGTACGGCTAATTTGAATAAAGACAATAAAAACCGCCGCCATTTATGCTAAGGGTCATTATATATGATATTCCTCGTGTTACTAGTTCCCAACCTAAATGCTTGCCTACATCTTAGCAAAAACACACAGACCTTGTTGATAGCTTGGACCTCAGATTTCTGCCAGGTGTTCCTTGCTTAAACAGAAAATAAAAACTTTAACTCGAGTGTTGCCAGAGTTAATTAGTTTTTTAGACGATTCAGTATAAATAATCCAAGCTATGGTTTGTTATCCCACTCCAGGCGAGCAGATAGCGGAGATCGAAATATTTTCACTCATGTCCAAGGTACGTGCTCTGACGTAAGTTATTAAAACACGGGAAACACATTTAAAAAACATTTCTTGTAGCCTTTTACTTCAATGGCGAGCGAAACGATAAAAAATCACCTACTAGACCCAATATTTCTTTCTGTCGATAAAAAAACATGTCAAATAGGCCCAACGTATTTTTAAAATCTGTTTTATTTTTAGCACGTGTATCCTAGATTCGTCTTAACAGCATGTTTTCCTTGTTAGAGGGTTACTCGTATATCAGAGCCACCATCTGTGTTATACCTCTCTCTTCTTTGTGACAAAATAACCTTCCTTCACCCCATCTCATCAAATCAATAGCTTAATGAGTTTCATTGAATTAAACAATTCAAAGTTAAGCGTTATTTCAATTTACCTATCAAATTTTAAAATTATTAAGGTAAATCGAATCATCCATTAACTATATAATTGATTTTAAAACTCGTGTACATTAGTTGATAAGAAATCTATCTTAATATCACCTACAGAGAAGCCTAGTTCAATAAACATTCGCATCCAATTTTCTCTCTTTGTCCAAGCTCGACTTGGTGCATAAGATTAATTTTGTAGGTAGTTATTATTGCCTTTTCACAGTCAAGGAGATCATACACTCACCGTGTTGCTAAAACACTTTTATTTTTCAGCTGGTCGGGAATTTTAAAGTCAAACTTTCCTCTAACGAGGACGTTAAAGAAGTATTCAAGTTTCTCCTGTTACCAGACAGACCAATCGGCTTTGTATTTACAGACGGGCGTTAAATGCTGGCATCACCTTCACTTTTAAGTAATTAAGCATTTTGATTTAAGTATATTGGCATTTCTAAAAAATTCATTTATCATCCGATCTATATTCAGTCTTAAATGCTGCCGGAAAAACAATCATGAAAAAACATACGAGACACGAACTTTTCCAACTAACACAGAATGCTTCGGTTTAGAAACTTTTAAATCTTGAACAAAAAAATCTTTCTGCTTTGAAATAAATCGCTGGATTGAAAAATGACAGTTTACGAAACGGCTTTGTCCTTAAGATTGGCTGCATTTTTAGGTTACTTTGTGTAGACTGGCACAATGCTATTTTTTGTCTAAAAATTCTTTTTCACAATTTTGGCTACGGGCCTGGGTTAACGCTTGTGTACCTGTGAATCAGTCGTTATAATCATCATTACTCCGAAAGAAAAAAAAACTCCTTTACTACTTGAATCACTTAGCGTGGCGAGACTCACGCGTGAGCAGCCTAACATATGTAACAAACGTGTACTGACAGTTTGTCAACTACAAAATGTCATAAATGGCGTAAAACAGTGAAATTCTTTCGGCTGTTCTAAACTTCCCGTGTTTTCACAGCAAACGTTTTCGGTATCGTGATCCCAAACGGACGCGAAGCGAACTTACTTCCGTCCGCCTTTTAGTTTGGTGTCATTATCTACCATTTGGGAGGTAAATATTCTCTATATATACTATTTCTAAACTACTCAAATGGCCTTGAATGGCGCGTAGCCTAGCTGGCATATACTCAATAGGTTTAACTGCGGCAAAAATGTATGTTTTGCCAAAGTTATAAAAGAATACCACTGTTAATACTCGAATAAGCACCGCCCTTGAATAAGCGCCATGGCGACGACGTTGAAGGTAATTAAATCTGTTGCGTGCATGACAGTTATGTTTTTAAAAGAAACTACGCAATTCGCATTAAGTTTATTGGCTTTTCTAGAAAACTCTTTTATCAACAAATCTATACTTAGTCAAACTAAGCTTAACGCTGTCCCGAACACGATCAAAATGGCCGCTTTTTTGGTCAGACAAGGTGAAAGAGTCGTTGTTGTTCACAATAACTGGTTTGCTGTTCGCACATTGACTTTACTAACAGCCTCCCAAGTTAAAACACGCGAGAGTTCCCCCATTGTTCGACCATTCAACGAGATACCTGGCCCTCGAGGATTACCTTTTGTCGGGTCTTTATTTCAGTTCATCAAAAAAGGAGGACTACAGAACTTGCACAGAATTAGCGAAAAATATCTCCAGAGGTATGGACCGATTTACAAAGACTCGATACTTGGTAGAACGACTGTTTACCTAAGCGATGCAGCTGCTGGGGAAGATTTGTTTCGAGCCGATGGAAGACACCCAATCCGACATATCTTTGTGCCGAAACTGATTGTAGACCATGAATTGGATCACCCTGTTGGCATCTCTAATACGTGAGTACACTGTATAAGGATAAACCCAGTGAGCTAGTCCTTTGCTCGTAGCAGTAGTAGTTAATTGGGCGGGGTGCGCCACTGGGTTCGCGAACCTCCTACCTTTACAACAGTAAATTTTGCAAGTTTTGTGACCTTATACCAGAGTTCCCCCTATAAAACCGGGGGTATGAAATGTTCAATTATTTTGTAAGCTTAGTGATCCCGTTGTTTTTAGAAGTTCCTTTCAAGTTTGACAGATAAAGCCAACAACCTCATTTAACGATATTTAGTGTTCTCTTGCAATCCTACATGGCTTGTAAGGTTGACTAGAGTTTTATGGATTGTCGATTGATAAACGTAAAGTACTAGAACACTTAGAACATCATTTTTTATCCAGTTTGTCGAAAAGAGTGGTGTCGCGTTGTTGCGTGAATTTAAACACCCAATATTTTAAATTACTTTTCGAGCCAAGTTGGCCAACTGCGTGCAATTTCACATTTTTGAGAGTTATAACTGCACGCAATACATTTTGCATAATAACAAGGGTGAACCTCGCTTGTTGGCCTCAGCAGAGCGGAACGGTCCTAACTCTCAAGAGCAGAGTCGAAAAAGCAGCTGATTTACAAATCAAGTTTTTTTATCATTTGCAAACAAAGAACTTGAAACAAAGGCCGCCGCGTGCTCCGACAAAATATTTAAAAAACACTTCGTTTGCAATGTGACAACTGGTCGAGAGCGTGAGAAAATCATTTCTGTATAAGACAATGTGTAGGTACGCTTTGACGAACATTCAAGAAGAATTCAGATTCTAAGAACAAATTACGCGTCTCTTTGATTTTCATACTTGTTAGCTACTTTCTAAAAACAGTAAACCGCAAAAAAAGGAGTAAATGCCGTTTCTAGCACATTTTCAAAACACAGTTTCTAAATCCTTAATTTCAACAACCAAGATAACAGGGAAATGCCACACCAGTCAAGCTAAGAAAAATTCACTTTCGACGAACAAAAATTACGAAGAATCTTTTTTAAAATTTCGAAGATTGTTGCAAATCCAGTTTTCGCCAATTTCGAGGTTTTAGAAGAATTTAATGAAATGACCTAAAGGAATTGATTCGTTAACAAAATGAAGTGCACACACAACAAATGCAAATCCATATGCAAAGAATGTTAGAAATTAGAAGTTGGTGGTAAAGCCTTATGCTACGAACACTACAAGCAGAAACATCTGTGCCGAGAATGTAAGAAACTAGGACTAGACGTAAGAGGAATCTGCGAACACAACAAGCAAAGAAATCTTTGTAAAATTTGTGTTGGTACTTACATCTGCGAACATAAGAAACAAAGGAATCATTGTAAGAAAAGCAATGATCCACAGAAAATAACGATCAAACTTTGGATAAGAAATTGCAGACATTCAGACAAACAATGCAACAGATTCGATCCTAACTTCTTTATTGACACCGACTTCCTTCGTGGTCTCGTTGAAGACTATATGACAAATGCTACTACGAAGATTGTAAAGTAAAACTTCAATACCACGACTACCAAGACGAACTAGCCACAATTGAGAGACTAGACAACACATTAAGTCTCATTAAGTCAAACTGTGTCTTGTGTTGCTTGAAGTGTAATAATTCGAAGAAATCTAATTCTAACAGTCTCACGCGTGAGACTTAATTTGCATAAACAACATTTCGAAATTTAATAACAAATTTCGAAATTACAGTTATTGCATTTGAATCAGCTGATGCATCAGCCAAATAAAAACCATGCCAATCCACCCACACCAATCGTCAACAAAGCTAGATTAATTTCGTGGGCAATGCTCATGTTCTCTTTTGTACTTACTGTTTTGGATTTTGTCTATTTTTATTTTCGACTAAGGTCGCATGTGACGCATGCGATGCGTGCGGTAATTTCACTTTATCTTGCCTAAATTATGCTTAATTCCAACCGGCTTTGATTCAGAATTCACTTCCGAATTTACACCTAATTTCATTGATGAATCTACGCGTTTCAGCTTATTATTATAACCTATCATACTTTCCGTGTTTATCACTAATCGAGAAGGCAAGAGCCAAGCGCCAGGCGAAATGGCTAAGTCTAATTTGACTTTCGCTTCTTGAACAGCAAGTTGATATCGTTGCACTGACTTGCTTATGTCTGTTTCACGTATAGCGGATTCAAGCAAAACTAAGAATTCAGGTCTCACTTCTTGGGCCGAACCCGAGTTTCCGATAATACTACTTCTAACATTAACTTGAGAACCGAGAATATAATACACAAACGCTTCAATCGATTGATTTAGTCTCGCTTGGCCAGCACTTATCAAACCGTATGACCGCTTAGTCACGAAATATTCGTATTGCTGGGCTGATTCTGTATTTTCGATGTATTGAATCAAATTACCAGCTGATGCTTTTCCTCCTTCATCGCTAAACTTGAAAAAACTCGTCGTGAAGTATACATGAAACCAAAGGAAAGTTCTGATCTGGTTTGGTAACCTTAACTCAGAATTCGTGAGATCGTGCCTATTCCATCCGCCATCTTATCTTCAAACAACAAGCGGGAAATAACTCCACATCCAGTCGTGGCGCACCAAAGCGCAAAGTTAAGTTGTTGTAGCCAATAACTCATATTAGGACCAGCTAACCATCTCTTAGCTTCTTTACTGCTGTAATTCGTTATCTTCGTCTTGGCGAAAACGTCACGAAACTTAATACTAAATTTATCATCAGGCGTAACGTAAATATCGTGGTTGACTATGGCCCGGTTCAAACAGTCGCACTTTTGCCCTGTCGAATTCAATTCAGTCCTAGAATTCAATTAGATACGGCAGAAATACGACAGGAATTCGACGTTTGAAACCTTTAAATTCGGCGAGTCGAACTTGTGTCGAACATCCGGCAAAAGTGCGACACTGATTCACATGGCCGCATTCATTCAATGCATACATTATATTAAGTTTTTAATATATGACAAGTTAATTTTTGTAACAACGCATGCGCAAGCCAAGCAAAACAAAGAAAATGGCGGCTCGAGAGCGCGAAAATCAAGGTGATGTGAATGAATAAAGCTCGGACTGAGAGAACGTTTCTTCATCTCAAAAATTATTGCTGGAAATAGTTCACGTAACAACTCAGGGGATGCGGAAGAAAGCGAACAAAGTTCAGACAGAGATATCAAACAGTGGTAGACTGAAACGGCGAAAGACTGCTTATTCAGACGAATAACGAATATCCCTATACAGCAAGAATGCTGAAGTTTATAAATAAGTGTTTAACAGCTGAAGTCTAGAAGCGGTAAAAAGTGCCACAGACAAATTCGACTTTTGAATCGACAGGCGAACTTCCATCGAACTTCTGCCGTATTAATTGAATTGAATTCGACACGGCAGAAGTGCGACTGTTTGAATCAGGCCTAACTTGTCATCCATTGCGTGAGGCTTTTCGCTAGCAGGTATAGGGAGTTTCATTTCATCGGAAAAGTACAAACTAGGTCTGTAATTACCTGAATCATCGAATACGGACGTTTCAGAGTCATGTCCTTGATACATAACGTTTTTCTTTCCAAAGAAGTCTTCGACTTTGAATTTACTAAAAACTGCATTTGGGAATTGTTCTTGACCACATTGTCTTTAGTTTGATTGAAAATTTTTAAATTAGTAATCTGGGTTGTATGGTGGTGGTCTTGTGTTTCGAAAACAGTTTATTTCTATTTCGCATCTAATTGAGTTTGACTTTGCGCTAGTCTTTTCATTATATCCGCACGAATTTGTCTTCGCAGCTCCTGATTGTCCAATTGATTTTTTTTCGCAACCTTA
Source organism: Hydrozoanthus tunicans (assembly GCA_026413305.1). Taxonomy (NCBI): domain Eukaryota; kingdom Metazoa; phylum Cnidaria; class Anthozoa; order Zoantharia; family Hydrozoanthidae; genus Hydrozoanthus; species Hydrozoanthus tunicans. The sequence goes on along the minus strand of JAOBAT010034901.1, from coordinate 12,281 downwards.
CTTCGGATGCTTTGCTTCATGACGTTGTATTTTTCGACTTCGGATTTTATTAGTAGGAATTCTTCGTGACTGATTTTGTTGTTTTTCAAAGATTTGGACACAATGTCTTTTACAGTACTAATTTTCGTTTGACACACACTCACGGTTTTCTCGTACTTACTTAACTTCGTTGACATTTTCTTTACAACTATTCCGCTTATTACACTTACCAACCCAGAGACCGCTGCTACGCTAGCTAAGCTAATACCAACTGGTAAACCAATGCCAGTCAACGCAGTCCCAACGCCAGAGCTAGTGCACAACACGGAAACGGCCCCACTAACTGAGCAAACCTTCATGAAAATACTCGACGAACGTTTATACTTCTTGTAAATCCCGTCGCGTGCGTCTAATTCTTTTTCTAAGTCTGACAAGTATTTCGATACTTGCTGTAACCTGAAGCTTTCGCCATCAGGTGGTAGCTGTGGATATATTTCTTTGTAACCTTCTATTTTAGTTTGTTGAATTTATTTTTAAGCAGTGAAACCATACTTCTTGAAAATTTCTTTGACTCTGTCTCTAAGACTCATTCGTTCTCTGATGACTTCGTTTTCGTCTTCGAGTCGATTAATTTCGTCTTCTTGTTCAGCAATGTTTCGGTCAATGTTTTCTCTTTCGTTTTCCGAAGCGTTATTGCGTGACTCTTTCAATTCTATTACTTTCTTTTCACGTCTCGATATTTCTCTTTCGTTTTCTCGAGTGATTTCTTCAACCTTAAGACCAAGTCTTGATCTTATTTCTTTGGGGAGTCCTGGATTGATTTTCCACTCCTTCGTGGCTTTGTCATCTACGTACAAATAGTATCTTGCATAGTTTCAAACCACCCATAGTAACTTGTAGCCTACCAGTTTTGCTGTATTCTGCTTCTAAGTCTTTCGCAAATGGAAAATCTTGCTTAACCTCATACATCGCGCTTGCATCGAACACTCGCCTCAAACCTTCTAAACTACCACCCTCGATGAATGACGTATCTGCATGTGTTGAAATTGTTCTTACATCTTGCGAACCTCTACGACTTGACGATGCTATCGGATTTAGTTCATGAGATTCTTCGTAAACAGGATTAGGAAATCCCCTGTTAAGTTCAGTACGATCTACGTCCTTATCAATCAAAGGATTTGTTTCTCCACCTTCCATTTTAGATTCTTATACTTTTGCATAAGAATCTTTAGATGAACTTGCTTGCTAAGTAACCCACGGCTAACATACCACCTGAAACGTAAATCATTTCACCCATCTTTTGGGATTTACTTGGTTTATAATAATCTGAAAAATTAGGTTCTACCAGACATAAAGTCTCGTCAGGGTGTGTCTTGTGGTAGAGTTTCAATGCTTCGTCAGTATTAACTAAATTTTGTTTCGCAATTGCATCGTTTTTCTCGTTCTGTTGTTTCCATTCATAAAACTTTTCCTTAGATTCTTGGTATTTCTCATAGTCTCTTTGGTATTTCTCGAGAGCCTTGTCACGGCGAATTCGTTCAGCGTCTTCATGTGATCCGCTTAGGTACTTCGCTAGATATGAACCTCCGACGAACGTCGTTGCGTTAAGTATTGCACTTCCAACCATCATCACTATAGTAGCCACCTTATTTTGGTATAATCTTCTTATCTTCTAAATAAGTTTTCAGTGCCATACACCCAGCTAGTACGCCAGTCCATTTCACGTAATTCATGATATTCGACGAAGGATCACCTAGGAAGTTTTCTTTCATTGTCTTCTTTGCGATGTATCCACCTGCAGTTGCTAACCCCATTAGAATTGAAGCGTCCGTTACTGTCTTCACTAGTATGTTTTGTTCTGACATTTTTATTTGCTGAAGTTAATCTTTAATCAATTTATTCCAACGAACTTCGCTATTAGTTTAGTAAATTGGTTATCTTCAGTCTTTTCGGTCTCTTCGTTAAGTTTGTTATTCTTTCGTGCTTGCCTATGTCTCACGAAAACATTAGCGAGAACCAAACCAATTGCAACGATACAACCGACGCTTGTGAAACTTACGTTCGGAAACCACGTGCTGTGACTTAATTCTTCGCGATTGATTTCGCGTTGGAGTGCTTCTTTTGCTTTACGATTGTATTCTGCAATTTTCTTACCTGCTCTTACTTTCTTTGGATCTTTTTCTTTCTTGCTAGGATTGCTAGCAGGTTCCTTAGTTACTTGCTCAGTGCAAGCATCTGCTTTCATAGTGCTTGCATTCTGCTCAGACATTTTATTAAGTGAAATACAATAATCTTAAATTAATTTCAAAGACTCGCTTGCACAATGCTTGCATCTGCTTGCACAATGCTTGCATCTGCTTGCACAGTGCTTGCATCTGCTTGCAACTCTTGCTTTTTTGTTAAATCTAAGTGCTTAACTACTTGAAACAAACCGCTAGCAAGTGCTACCAACCTGCCACCACGTACTACAAGAAACCCAGCAATGTTCGTTAATTCTCTTTGTATTAATTCGTCGTTTTGTATGTCATTTCTAGATTCTTCTGGATCATCTATCGGAAGTACGTTCGAAATTACTTTGCATGCTACGTTTATGCATGATTTTACTAATCCATTTGAAATCTTACAACCTGATACGACTTGATAACGATTGTATTACTTGTCCACATCTTTCGATGAAAGCTTCTTGATTTCTGACAAACTCATTTCAACATCAAGGAAGTCTTTCGTTGTACCAACTGATGCAAGAATTGCAAGTGATTCACGTTTGGTTTCAGATTCATCAAAATTTTCTTCTAGGTATTGATCTAGTTCAGCCATTTTGATGAATCTTGTTGTAACCTTAAATTAACGTAGCAGTAATTTCTAGATAAGATTGAAAGGGATGTCTCAGACAAATTATTAACCTAGAGTATTTTTCTTTACGCATAATTTCGATGATGTTCTTACGTGTTTCTGAATCGATACCAGAACCGAAATCCTCAAACAAAGTTTTCGTGCTGATTTGTGAGGGATTATGAAAAGCAACAACACAACCAACATTGTCACGAAATGGTTTAGCGATTGATGTTAGCTGCTGTGTGATTACCCAAACTGATATACCTCGATGCCTACCTGAAAATGCAAGGTTGATGAACTCATTAGAACGTTGCTTTACGTTTTTCGACACAGCAAAATCATCAAGAATAAGTAAAGTGTTCTTATTTGAGAAAAAGGTTACGAAATCTTTCAAGATTTCATCGATTTCGTCTTGCGCTGGTGACAATGGAAAAAATCGAGGATCTCTTTTAGCAAAATTAAGATAAGTCTTATTGTTGTTGAAAGTTGGACAAATCAAGACTATGTAGTCGAAGGAATGACGAAAAGTAGTTCGAAGTTGATCGATGACCTACTGAGTTTTACCATAATTCGTTGGTCCTGTAATGATACAGTGAAATGGAATTTTGTCTTTTAATTCTTTCATTTTCTTAGTACAATATGGATTTTAAGTTAGATACCATAACCTCCAACAATGCATTTGCTACGACATACATGTAACAAGTTATTGTTCCACTTCCACCAGTTTTTCGTTTGATTTCTAGTTTCACGCCATCTCTAGTATCATTCAAAAGATAACCACTGCCATGCATACTGCTGTCTGAAAACGTTCGTAGATCGATCCATAACCCGAATTTGTTAGATGCATAGCAGTCTATTTCTTTCAAAACGCGTCTTGATGACTTGCGAAAATCGTTTCTTGATTGCTTCCCGGAAGTCGCTTGCAACCATTCCTTTCGAGAATGATTTGTTTGGTACTCCATCGATGTTAACATTCACAGATTTAATGTCTGGATTTACGAATTTTTCTGAATCTCTTGTTCCAGCTGTTTGGGTTTCAGTGAATAAACACAAGATTCCAGTCATCGATTTTCTTGGCAAATTGATATGTTCGTTAATGACTTCGTCAGTTGTTTCGGCGATTATGAAAGTCTTGTGAAGAACCGTCTTTTCGTAAAAGAAACCTCTTCCTACTTGGTAAGCACTACGCGCTTCGTTAGCGAGATGTTCGCTTGAAATGCACTGGTATTCTAATTCGATATTAGTTAATCTGTACTTCGGTGGTTTGGTGTCGTCTGAATACACCACGACGTCAGCGACAGGTGCTAATGTTATTTCAAATTTTAATGGATGGGGTAGACCAGACGGATAGAAAATACCATGATCGTCTAGGATAGAATGACTAATTGGAATTCTGTATTTTGTGTTGTGTACTGTTGCTAGATTGACTTCTTTCGCGTTAGATGTGTCTTTGTCTCCTGCGTTCGTTCGAAGTTTCCTCATGTTTTCAGAAGAAACTTCTTGTCGGAAGTCAAGTCTTTCTTCTTGTGATAGAAATAGGTCTTCGTGCGTTTTGTATAAGTCGTATCTCTCTGTTTCCGATAATCTTTCTCCACGAAAGGATACTTTGAAACTATTAATGAGACTTCTACCAATGTTGTTAACTAACGTGTTGTTGTCATGACCTTCAAAAACCAGGTTGAAAATTAAATAAGTACTTTTAGGAACGAGAACTACGTTAGTTGGTAGCATGGGAATATTTACGTACAGTGTTTCTCCTGGATTTGCGCTGCTTGGATTAAATGTAATTCTATTCAACGTAAGGTCAGCTTTTAGACCAAATGGTTCCTTAGGCAGTCTGCTTGGGTTTAGTTCTTCTGGAATAGCTAGCGACATTTTATTTAAGATTGGAATGTTTTATTCTTAAATGAGTGAAAAGAAGTTGTCGAAAGTTTACTACAGTACGAACGGTTATTGGAAAGGTAATTCTGCGATTCCAAAGTTATCGCAATCGACTGGAGTAAGTTTGGAGCAAACAGAGAAATGGTTACACAAACAAGTAATTTAGCAAAATTTATTTACCAGCGCCACAATACATACCAAGACCTCACTGGGTAATCGACAAACCAAACTGGATACACCAAGCTGATTTATTGTTCTTACCACACGATACTGTGAGACGAAAGACTTACAAATATGCTTTTGTTGTTGTGGATATCGCTACAAGGTATAAGGATGCTGAAGCATTAACTTCAAAAGAAACCAACGAGCTCGCAAAAGCATTTAAGAAAATTCATTCTAGGAAACTCAAGTTTCCTGATACTTTGATGGTTGATCCTGGTAGAGAATTTATGGGTGTAGTGAGTAGACTAATGAAGGAAAAAGACACCAAAATTCAGCGAAGTGAAGCTGGAAATCATAGAGCACAGTCATTCGTAGAAAGAGCAAACAGAACGTTGGCCGAAAAATTATTTTCTCATCAATATGCTCAGGAAATGATAAGTGATGGAAGATCCAGGCAGTGGATAAACAGATTACCTGCTATTTTGAAAGCAATGAATAACGAAGTAATTCGAGTAAATGGAAACGAATCATTGAAATAGAGCGAAAATAGTTACGAACGCGCGGTAGGTCTAAACGAAAAGAGACTCCCGCCATTCGTAAGCGTAAGATACCTCTATGCACCGGGCGAATATGAAGGTGGAGATCATCGCAGAGCGACAGATCCAATTTGGAGTCTAAGCATTCATCGTTTGTCACGTAGCGTTGTGTCGAGAGGTCAACCTGTGTTGTATTACATTGATGAAGGGCCAAAACGTGGATTCGTTAGAGAAGAACTTCAAGTCGTACACGATGCAGAATTACCACCTACTAGCATTTTATGACCGAGACTCTGGGTGTGAATACCATCATGAAGTATAATTCTCTTATCGTCTTTCCAATCAAGAGCTATCTTGTTTACGGTTTCGCTATAAACATCATGTAGATGACCTCGAATAACATTCATACTACCTATCTTTCGAACGTGAAGGTCTAAACATTGCTTGTAATCATCGAAAGTTATGCTTCGAGCAACGGTTGATTTCTTAACTCCCTTGCATTTCTTCACGTCGCTTAGTCCTTCAGTCTTGTACGAGTACAACTTAGCACGAAGTCCGACGAACTCCGTGATAATCTCACCACCAGCTTCGTCCTTAAACATACCTATTATCTTCTTATTCAAACCTGTTTCGATGTCTGATTTATGGTTTTTAGGGTAATTGAACGTGTCGAATTTTGACTTTACGTCAGGTGAAATGTCTTTGAAGAAATCCTCAGTTCGAATTTCATACATCAAACTGTCAGTATCAGTGAATAATAACTTAGCACGGTCAGAGTACTTTGGTTTAATGTAGTTGTAATGGAAATCATACATTAATGTTTTGGATAAATCAAGAATACACATTCCAAGGTACACAGGCTTGTTGAATAAGAGTCTTGTTTTCTTCATGTGTACTGCAACTAAGTCTTCCCAGAAGATCGTTCTATGTTGGTATTGTGGTTTCGATATTAATTTTCTTGCTAATTCTTCGTTCGTGACTAGTCTTACGTCAACCCTGTTCCTGATGTTTTCCATTGTTTTACCAAAGACGGAATTGTTCATGAGTTTGAAGAAATCTTTTTCGAAATCGTTCTTTGCATTCTGCCTAAGATTCGTATTCAATTCGATGTAAGGTTTCATCCATGGTGATTCATCGAATTTGATGCCTCTATGGATCTTCTCCAATCTTAGACCTAACGACGAATACAATTCAAGATTCTTCCTGTGAAGAACGTACTTGTTTTTGCGTCGTAGGTTTGGTATTAACTTTCTTACTTCTTCGCATTCGATGGATTCTGGAGCTAGTGGGTAATCATTGTGTAAATCGTGAAGGTGGTCTGGTCTACCTCAAGGATGCAAGGATACTTAGTGTAATCTTCAAGTTCGGCGTAGGTAATGGCTTGCACATTGCCCATTCGTAAGGATTATTAGCATCGAGGTACGTGATGTACTTAGTAGGCTCGTTTGAATCGAATGATTCCATTTATGGATTGTTCGCCTTAGAATATCGTGTAGTAACAATGGAGACTCCACCCTTAATTCCTTTTTCTATCATAAGCAGCATGTCAGGATCAGTAAGAAGTTCTAGGTTTACTTTCGTACCAGGTGAAGTGTAGTACCAAGCAGGATCTGCCTTGTAATTTGCTAAGCAAATGTCCTGAAGTTCTCAAAGAGATCAGACAATAACAACACATCCGTCTTCAAGTACAAATTGTGATAATCTCTCATCGTCTTCATTCCAAAAGTTTTCCATACGTTTTGTGCGTGTTCGTAGTCTTCGTGCGTAATCTTAGTGTTGTTAAGCTTGGAATAGAACTTGGATCTTGGTGGAAGTTGCGTATCATTTAGCCTTTCGTAAGAATCGAAATAGTCATAAGGAAATACTCCTTTCTTAGTTAGTAAATCATGATAATTTGTTTTAATCTTAGTCAAATTCTTGAAAGATTCTTTCGAAAGGTTCTTAGTTAGGTTATCTAGTGATGAAGCCATGAACTTGAAGCTATCTATGAATCTTAGTTCTCTCTTTACTTTTACTGGCGTACCGTCTTTGGCTACGAACGAATCAACTTCTACCTTCTTCGAAAATGATATGTATTTTTCTTCGTTGTTCGGAATGCAATTGATTTCTCCACCTAACTTCTTTACGAAGAGATGACAATCGTATCCTGATAAGTTGTGAAGAATTACTGGAACGAACTTAGGTACCTGGTGCTTTAGGTTGCATTCCTTGTGTGCTGGTCCTCTATACCTCCCAGACAAATGACAATGATCTAATACCTTGTTCTTCACGATTTCTCCTTCGCAAATATGACAAATTCTCGAAGATTCGAAATGTTCGTATTCTTCGTTAGTTAATATTGCTTTCTTCTTGAACCTGAATTTTTCGTAAATCTTGCGTAATTCACTTTCCAACGCTTTTACGAAAATATTGGCTACGTCTTCTTCAGGGCCTCGTTTCGTGTAGAACCTAAGCTTCGATGGATACAACTCTTCATCGAATGATTTTAATAAGTAGCAAAATCCAGATGGTTCGTGTTCTTGGTATTTATTCGTGTAAGATTGTGACGAACAAGGTTCGCAAGTCTGAATGCTTTGTAAAAAGCACTCAAAGTCTGCGTAAATTACGAATGGTACTCTCATGCCTCTGTTGTAGTTCTTGAAAGACAAGAAATTCTTTCCTGGTTTTGGGAATTCTATTCTTACTTCTTCGTTATTACCACAATATTCTAGGTGCCTTCCTAAGCTTGACTTGTCTTCGAATGAATTCAAACATCTAGGGCAAAATTGTCTTTCATGTCCACGCTTACTAACTTCTGAGGACAACAATCTACTCAACGGAAATACATATTCGTCATAGCCAAACACATTAATCGAGTAAGGATTATTCTTTTCGAAAACTCCTATTCGATTCTATGGAGGTGGGAGTTCTATGCGCAACCAATCAAGTTTGCGTGGATTCTCGATTAAGCCCTTGGATAGTCTTTGTGGGTTTTTCTCCTTGGAAAAATTTCCCACTTGAAACATTCATCGTCATTTTCGTTCTTGACATTGACTATTGCTTTCTTATCTGCTAACTTCTTCGGCAACTCTACGTAAGAACTTCCTCTAAGTGGCGTGAAGGGATCAATGCTTATATATATTTGCTCAATTTTGTCAAACTGCCATCCACTACCTGGCTTCTGGAACACATCGATTTGTTCTAAAATTGTTTCTGTAACTTCGAAGAAGAAGTTAGTTTTTCAACCTTGGAATTGAAATGACCAAATGATTCAAATAATCTACCTTCTTCGTTTTCTTTCGTAAACTTACAAGTCAATACGAACTTAAGTTTCATAGGCTTTCTCTGCTTGTTGATTAGAGTAAACACCTGTGGTCGTACTTTATCGAAAAATGTTTTAATGTGTATTTTCCTTTGATTCTGTAAGTCTTGAGATATCCTTTGATAGCTTGCTCCTTCTCATGTACTTCGAATTTTCTTATCTTCTCGTAAATCTTCTTCACTTTAGTTCTAATCCTCTCAACCCTCTTAAGCACCTTAGGCTTCTCGACTTCGTGATTCGTAATCCATTCTGCGAATTTGTTTATCGACGTTTCTATTTTCTTCACACTTGATTTAACCAATTCTCTGAGCGAAGTTGGGTTCTTAGTCACCTTGACTGGCTCAGGAATTGGAACTTCGATTTCTGGAATTCCTTGATCTATGATACTCATTTTGTTAACGAATCAATTCCTTTAGGTCATTTTATTAAATTCTTCTAAATTTCTTCCTTGAAATCTTAATTTCTAAATTTCTTCCTCGAAATTGGCGAAAACTGGATTTGCAACAATCTTCGAAATTTTAAAAAAGATTCTTCGTAATTTTTGTTCTTCGAAAGTGAATTTTTCTTAGCTTGACTTTTGTGGCATTTCCCTGTTATCTTGGTTGTTGAAATTAAAGATTTAGAAACTGTGTTTTGAAAATGTGCTAAAAACGGCATTTACTCCTTTTTAACCGCTTTACTTTTCCTGTGTCTTTCTACTTTAATTTTTGGTAATCAGTGATGAAAAAACTTTTACATACATATATACCTAGGGCGTTGAAGAAAAAGGGTCCTCGTTCGTTTGGCAAATTATCTAGCCCATCGAGTTTTGTTGAGCAAGCAACATAAGACTTAACGCTGGAAATTCTGCAATCCAATTACATAAACTAACTAACCTGCAAAATGTTTGGCAATTAAAATTAGCAAATTAATTAGATTTAAGCTGTTATTTGGCTTTAGTTTAGCTATAATTTCACACTTTATTTCTATGCTGGTTTGACTTTTTTTACTGACCACACACATAATAGGATAGCACTTCAAGTTAAGTTCAAATGATAGACTAGACAGATTGAATCGAAATGCCGTAAGCCGAGTTTTGTAAAAACGAATTTTCGGCATTTACGCGGGCCCGTATTATCAGTGCCGTTTTTGTTTTTCAAATCTAGTTTCTTCCCGATTAATGCTTAATTCCAAATTCACCCTTTGATTTATTCAATCTATTGACAGAGGCATGCTTGAAATAGGTGGATTTACTTTTTGAAATTTTCGATTCCTGTTAATTCACTTTTAGAAATATTTGATTCCTGTTAATTCCATGAGACCCTTTTTCCGTTAGACTTTTCAGCATCTTAGATAGTCTGCTATACACGGCTCACATTTATATTCTTTCCGAGTTAATCTCAATTAGCAGTAGCTAGAACACGACATCGGGATCACCTACTCTTCTTCGACAAGTGTTGTGCCTGGGTTTTTTAAGTAGCCCGATAGGAGACCTTGAGACTGGGCCTACGGTTTAATGTCCTTATGTCCCTGAGTAAAGCTTCGGCACCGGGAATCGAGCCCACGCCTCCCATACCACAACCAGGTGCCGGTCGCCTTGAAAGTATTATTTTGGTATTATTTAGTATTATTAGTATTATTTTGGATGAGAGACGAATAATCTATCGATTGCGGGAATTGTTCTAACTTTGTTATGATATGAAAGAAACAAATGAATGAGTTGAAATAGTTTCTCAAATCACAGTCATTGATACTCCAAAATAAGGTAGCCGACTTAGAAGAAACCGTTCCAAATGCAACATGTATTTTGAGAAGAAGCCATAGTAGAGTTGATGTTGCATTGTTGTTTGTGATAACTTGGGTGTTTATAGCAATCTTCTTTTTCTCTCTTGTTACAGCAAAGGCATTGAGGGAGAACGATTACGCAATGCCTTGGGTCCAAATCTTATGCGCCCGAAACTTGTTCATGAAAACATGGACAATTTTAACAGCGTGACGGATGACTTGATGAAGCGTTTGAGTAGTCTGAGAAATCACAACGAATCCGCAATTGTGGTCAATGACATTATGCCTCATCTCTTTTACTGGGCAACAGAATGTAAGGGGTTTTATGAACTGATTATTAGACGCAATGTTCTACCCGATTCTTCGTCAGAACTCCAGAGATGCCAACCTTTGAATCTCAAAATGCGGAAGATTTCTTTATTTATCTAAAAAAGCGCGAGGCTTTACGGAAGCATACTATACGATGTCCTAGTAGAAAATCAGAAGACTACTTATCAGCTTATGTTACTTTATGTTGCAATGTCCTTCATGAGTTATACACTTTTATTTATCTAAATTTTCTTCAAAAAAGCGGAAGATTTCTGAAAAATGTGAGAGATCAAGCAAAATGCGTAAGAGTTGGTATTTCTGGAACTCAACAACTATGTAGCAACGGGCTGTATTAATATTTGTTTTACTTTGTGACAACTACACTACGACTTCACTGGCACCTATACCTTTTTTCACATCTGCATCCCCATGTAACTTCATGTTGTTCAGAACCTAGAGTAGCTTAAGATATCTTTTCACCACTTGAAGATAAAAAATCGTCTCTTATATCCTCTATATAATGACACTCATTTCGAGATCAACAACCGATTCTGTTTTTAAACCCGTTTAGAATTCACAACCCCAATGTACTCGCTGGCAAACGTCCACATCGAGTTATATGTCAATGCCCACACCATAACAAACTACATGTACTTTCCGATGCCTTGCATCAATCTACTACTCTAGCTAGAACTCAGAAACTTTGTTTCTTCCTCAATGTTACAAATGAAGAAATAGCCCTAAGAGAATTATTATGAGATCATGTTCGGTAACTAGAGTTTTGTTCGTTTTGTTACTTATGAGAAATCCTGACAAGAAGTCAGAACAATTTATGCTAAGCTATACCAAGACAAGGAAAGTGAAAAGTTCCCTAAATCTTTTAAAACTCTCTGTCTAATGAGAGTCTTCACTAGCTGTTGTAATTTCAATCAATGGCTCCATTTTGTATTTCAGCGGTTGGTACGTTTGTCTTTGACATTCGAATTGGTTTGTTTGAAAATCCGCCGCGAGAAGACGCTAGACGGTTCGTGGAGGCTACTAATGAGTGTTTGACGGATACTATACCAAAGCTCATGTTTTCTCCACCGTTGTACCTTTATTTCAAGACCTCAGGGATGAAAAGGCTGGCTGAAATTTCCAGTAGTTGCTCAGGCTTTGTAAAGAGCAATATTCTACGAAAACTGAAAGAGTATAACGCAGATTTCAGTGCACAGGGCCAACGAGAGTTTCCAGGTTCGTTAACGTAAGCTTTCATTTTATAGAAACGACGGAAATAAATTAGTCTGCTTTTGATGGAGGCACAAAATTCTAAGTTTAGAGTTGCTTCCAGAACTACATACTGACTTGTTTCTACAAGAACAAAGTATAAAAAGCATTCAAACAAGACACATGTAAAAATTTACCATTACAGAGTCTTGTTTGTCATAGTTGAAATGGTTGTTGTAGTAATGACAACTAGCAGTGGTAGCACAAGCGGCAAGGGCAGTGGCAGTACTCCCCCCCCCCCCCCCCAC
>JAOBAT010034790.1:0-30830 GCA_026413305.1 Hydrozoanthus tunicans | reverse complement strand
GTTGTGTCCTTGAACAAGACACTTTACCTGACTTTGTTCAGCAGTGGCCGAGCGGTTAGCGTGTTGGGCTCGTAATCCTAGGGTCGCGAGTTCGAGCCCCGGCCAGATTACTATGTTGTGTCCTTGAACAAGACACTTTACCTGACTTTGTTCCCGTCAACTCAGCTGTATAAATGAGTACCAGTTCTGCTGGGAGCTAATCTGTGATAGATTAGTGTCCTGTCCAGGGGGAGTCAAGACTCTTATCTGCTTAAGACTGAGAAAATCAAATACTCGTGGACAAACGTCAAATTTCGGAATTTTTTTATATTTTGCCTGGAGAACCCCTTTGGTGAACTCGTTTTAGAAATCACACTTAAACTTGCAACTGAGCTTTAGTTTGCGAGAAATTTAGAAAAACCTAAATTAGCGCTCAAGCCGTCAAGGGCCCTCGGGGCCTTATAATTTCAATGAAAATTCAGGCAACTTTGATTCTCGCGTACACGCATTTGCTTTTTTCTATGGAGTTGATATTTCTCACAAAAATAAACAGTTCCTTTCACAACAAGAATATGTAAAAATTTTAAGGTATCATACTTAGCTTTACTAAGCAAAAAACCCGAAAAAATTATTTTAGCCAATCGAATTGCCAAGCATTCAAGCTATCAAAATGTGAAAAACTGATGTGAAAATATTTTTTTGTTCGCGAGATACAGTAAAAAAGGTTTTTTAGCATATTCAGTCCGAAAACTTTCAATGTGTTAACATCAAGAGTGTGTACTTCCGGCGATGATACATAAATGAAAGACGGCCGAATGACGTAACATAATAGCAGTTTGATCGCTTGCACCGCGCCGACAGGAAACAGATTGGCGTCCCTGTTTATAATTACAGCTATAGTCATTGGATTTGTCGCCGGATACGAGTATTTAGATTTTAAAAATTGAAGTGCTTGGTAAGAAGTAAATGGGCCCAGTTGCAGTATTGGACCCAACGGATCCTACGAAATCGCGTTGACGAGCGTGGAGCGAAGACCTTTCTAGCGAAGAAATAAAGCTGCCTCCATCGAATCTGCGCAATAAAACAGTCAAGTAAATCAAATACAAATCAAGGGAGCTTTATAAGTTACAAAACTGAGAATAGATTGTGAACGTGAAAGATCAGGGTCAACAAATTTTATAAAATGCATCTTATTTTGTTGTATCTTCAGCTCACCCGCATTGCCTCATGGCTTCCAGCAATATATTTTTGGTGGACGCCACACTCTCTTCAGCCTCGTGACTTGTTCTAATTACCGCCTTACCGACCCGGCTTCTCATTTTTTTTTTCTGTGCCTCCAGATTTGGCCTTTCTGGTGCTTTTCATTTTTTTCATGTCAGCGCTTAGAGTTTGCTACGCTTGCTAGCAGTATAAAAGCCAAAGGTCAACTTTTTAAAAAGTTTCCAGCGTTAAAAGTATAAAAGCCAAAGGTCAACTTATTAATAAGTTTCCAGCGTTTTTGTAGCCTGCGTCACAGACGAACTAAACCCCGGGTAAAGTCCGTCTGCGAATCAGTGCAGGGTTTCATGTTCTGGATCACGCTACGTGGATCGGTTATGTGTACTCAATTTTGATTGGCTCCACTCGCCCGGGGTTCTAACGAGCTACTCGATTGGCTGAGTAGAGGGTCGTGCTATTTTGGTCACGACACAAAAAGACATGCACGCGGGTAATAAATATGGATGACGATGAAATTTATTCTAGCTCTTTTGTATGTAGATTGTGTTGCCAATATATAGTACAAAAAAAACAAAGGTATCTGGTGGAGGGAAAGAAAGAGTTCAATGTTTTAGCGGAGTTGGAAGACCTGCCATTTACTTTGAAAGTCGATAGAAGTCGAAGATATATATGCAAGCCTTGCGTTGAGAAATTGAAGAAACGCCGTACACTCATCAAACGAAAGTCCGACCTAGAAAACGCGTTATACAGGCTTAATTTGGGCGACAATGAGAATTTATTTCAAGAAAATACAACAAAATCAACACCATCGAAGAGGTTGTCTTTCACCCAAGAAAACGAAGCTGGTTCTCCGCCGAAAAAAATCTGCCGTTCTGTCTTCGACGCCAAATCGTTCTAAGTCCATTAATCCTGCTCAGTGTCACCTTTCCCCCATTCAAGCTCTCTTTCCTCCTGTAGACTATGTTTCAAGGTTATCGAGAAGCAGTTCGACAAGTATTTAGCAGAAAGCAAAGAATTCAGTTCAGTTCTGGAGATGCAATCCCTTCCGTTTTGCCCCAAAGAAAGCAGCAGTCGTTACATTTGCAAAGTGTGTCGAACAAAGCTAAAAAAACACAGAGAACTCCTCGCAAAACAGAGGGAATTGGAAAACGAAATTCGCATCGTTAACTCTGGTGTGAGCAAGGAAAGTGGTCAGGAACGGAGTTGTTGCTTTCCTAAAGCGAATGAAAGACCACAAGTGGCAGAGTCAGGTAATCTCGGGGCACAAAAACAACAAGAGGAGACAAAAGCGAAGCATCCAGATGTCTCAGTGAAGGTATGTTGGCCCTCAAAAATTGTTGACAAAAAACTACCAAAAGATTTGGAGTCCCTTGGTAAAATGCTTGCTTGTGGAACGTACAAGCAAATCGCTAATGCCATCTGGAAGAATGAAGAATTAAAGAAAGCATTGTTGGTTCATGTGAAGAAAGACATTGAAAGGGAGTGCTCTGAGTTGTGCTCTAAAAAACGACCAAGCATTTTAAGGAAGACCAAGAAGGAGGACATGTTGGAACTGACAGTGGAGAAAGTAAATGATGAACTGACAGAAAGAGCTCCACTCCTGCACACTGTCCTCTCAGCAGCATGCATAAACCCAACGAGTCGGGCTAAAACCCCCCCAAAGAACTTTGCACCGATTGCCATGGCAGCTGCTATTTGCCTATGGCATCGCTCAAAATCTATGATTGCTGTCCAGTTACTCATCACCAATTTTTTGTACCATTCAAACTGGCTGGTAAGTTTGAGTTTTTTAGTCAATATATTTATTTCTCTAGTTCTGTTCCCCCAAGAGGTGTGTGTGTGTGTGGGGGGGAGGGGGGGGAGGTACTTGCCATATTTTTTGGGCTCAAAATCAGCAAGTTGGTATTTCTCAGAGGTTTTTTGTGACAGAGAAAAAATCAAGCTTATTTTACAAAAACAGTTTGTTTAAGGATGAGTATTGTGAAAATATTTACTACTGAGCATACCTATTCAAAACAAATAACTTAGGTTTACTGTAAATTTTAATCTGATTCTTTGATAATATTCATTTGTTGAACTTTTGCAAACCATCAGTTCCTTCCAAAATCCACCAGATATAAATGTGTATCCTCACTTTTAAAATATTAAGCTAATTACAATTGTCTAACATGTTTTGGTTTAAATAGAAGTTAAATTGCATCTTTTTAACATTATTAGCTATGTATAACTAGTATTATAATAATTTATGATCTCTTCTAAGTGAATTATTTTTTTCCCGTCACCAGGCAACTCTTGCACGACTAAGTCCTCTCCGGCTTACCACCAGTCATACTTACTTGTACAAGAAATTGGATGATTATGGGAAGGACTATAATGCAAAGATATGCGATGCAGTTTCACGTCATAGCAGATACATGGCCACATCCAAGTCTTACCAGTCTGATGATTCATCAGTGGGTCAAACTGTCAGTGCTTCTGGGCAAGATGGAGGCAGGAAACTTGTGTTCGATAACCTTGACTACAGCCATGAAGTTCATCATATGACTGAGGAAAACCAGAATGTCGACTGTCATTATGTGACAGCCATGAGCACAGAGAACCGAGTCCCAGCTGTTCATCTGAGTCACAAGCAACCAGATGGAGGTATTCTTGACCTAGAGAATGGGAAATGTCTGCCTTCAAGTATTGAAAATATGAAGCAACGGGAAAACTACATTCTGTTGGTTCAAAGAATGATTGTCAACAACATCCCTTGCCTGAGACATTTAGCTGATGTCTCACCAGCACATATACCACATGCTTACAGTCGAGAGATGAAAGAAAAATCTGAAACTGTAAGTAGAGATGTAAACTTGTATAAATTGAAGATAAATTTAGATAAAACAAACGTAACATACAATCAGTAGTGATGGTGTAATGACTTCAAATTCATGTGCTACAAGATGAATACCGTATTTCCTCTAATAAACCCCTTGATGCTTATTTATTTACAGGCCTTCTGGACTGGAGACTTATTAGAAGGGGGGGTGGGGGCTTATGTATTACAGGCTTGGGGCTTATTAGATTTTTGAAATTTTCAATAGAAATACATAAATAATTTTTTGATAAACTCACGCAATATCCAAATCACTATCAATGCAATTCTTAGATAACCAATGTCTTGAAAATTGAGCTCCAAAAGAAATAAGAAAAACTGTTGTGCATGAACATAACAATCAGAGAAATATCAACAAAGTACAAGAAGAGTAGCACCAATGTTTAATGTTCTCTGGCTTTGGTTATTTTTTTTAACATTTCAACTTTAAATATAATTATGATTAACAATTTGTATGTCTTGTAAGGATATGTTATGGAAAATAGCCATACTTAGGGGTGGGGACTTGTAGAGACCTGGGACTTATTAAATTTTTCACTTCTCAGACTGGGGGCTTATTAAAGGGAGGGGTAGGGGCTTATTAGAGTAAATACAGTAATTGGTTATATTTAGTTTACATAGTAGTTACAAATGATCGTTTTATTTGGTGTAAGTAGGAATGCCCAACTCCAAAAATTTTATTCATAAGTGCTGAAATGAAACTAGGCATACTACTGCCCTAATCCTTTTGTCTCTACAAAATTAATTTTTAGCAACAGCTAACTTCTTCTCACTTAACTCAAGCACATTAATAGAAATGGTTATGAGAAGTAAGGAATTGATCAAGTATAAGAAACTGTTGAAGTTGCAAAACCAAATTTTTCCCAAACTGTTTTTATAGAAAGTATGAAGCTCAGTCAAGAGAATTTTAAAAACTTTGTAAGTCATGCTTGAGGTTAATCTATTAATAAAAAATAACTTGTTTCTAGACGTTCCTTGGTATGATTTATGAAAATGAAAACGATGCTGATGGAATTCTCAGAGTGTTGAAAGAACTCCATAGTAATGTGCCCTTTCAAGGTGATGGTTGTGAAAGTCTATGCTGAACAAGGAGTGGTAGGGGATCAACTGAGTGTTGAACGAGCAGTGAATGGCCACAGTGGCTTAGCAAATGGCTTTACGCCAGAGGATCGTTTACACTTTGAAATTGCAGACTGGCATGCAGGGAACAAATTTTTGGAGGTTTGTTTTTATGATTTTTAAAAAAAAAATTCCTAAAAATTTGACTAGTCAAAAAGGTTTTGAACCTGTACTATATAAAATTATTTGGGGCATAAACTTGTGTTTGGGCTACAATTCTTTGTTTGGATGTCATGTGAAACGGCTAGTTGTTTTAATAGTCAAGTTTGCAGAAGTAACAAGTACTTTTAAGTACCCAGATAAAAATCCCATGTCAGAGTCAGAGTGAGATAAACAAATTTCAGTCCTTTGGTGAGGCCCCTTGATGGACATAACATGCAACAAATGGCTTAATAGAAAATATTAATGACTAATTTGACTTAATATTTTTGCTTAGGTTGCTTTCGTCAACCTCTACAGTGGTGCTTCAGATGGAGACAAATGTACCATGTACAGTGATCGAAACTTAATTAATAGAAGGAATGTGAAGGGTGATGTGACAAGTGCAGTGAATGCTTGTCGGAGGTTTTTTGATTTGGAGGTGAAACCCAGAGTAATAGCTGCAGCCCTGCACTTATTGGATCTGAGCTCACTTGATGACGAGAAACCAAAACAAAATGTGCCTCCTCCTGCTGATGCAACAAGAGAAGCCAAGAAAGGTTATCTTCAAAAACTAGCTGCAATGGTCGTTGATACTTTCGTAATTGACCAGTCACGAAATCAAGCTGTACGCCAGTCTGTGAGTGTTATGCAGCACCAGCAAGAGCTTAAAGAAGACAATGTCACAACAGAAGGTCGTTACAAATGTCGGGCTCCTGGTTGCGACAAAACTTTTGCACATGATGGCAAGGTAAGAAGAGACCATGAAGCCAATCATAATCTCCTGATAATCATCGACCAGCCAGCCACAAGATTCATCCTGAACTCTCCAGTGAATGAAGGTGAGAGAGATGACATGCTATCATACCAGAAGGCATTGTTAGACTATGGTATGTTGCTTATCAACTTTTGGGACGCCATATCAGAAGGAGATGGTGAGCGAACAGTTCGCTGTTGGAAATTTTTCCTTATGTATTTGAAGAAGCAGGGTGGATCTGCAAAGAAATATGCTCTTGAAGCACTTTACTTGCTGTTCCAAATTTATGCACTTCTGAGCCCCCAAGAATCTCATCGCTTGGTATGGAACAGAACAGTCAAGAATAAACCAGGAGTTGGTGGGAACATTCCATTGGATTTGGATCTTGAGTTTAAAAACAAATTTGTTAAAGAGGCAATTAAAAAACTTGGTCCAAGTGCTACACGGAAGTCAATCGATAGAATCTGCCACTCACTAGTAGTAACGAATGAATTGATGACAAATTTTGATGGTAACCTCTCAGTGTTTAAGCGATGTGGCCGACATGTGCAAAAGTCATCAATGGGTGATCTTGGCAAGATTGTCACATGCCTTGTTCAAAACAAGGCATTCACTCAATGCCCAGGAAGGAAATATAATCACTATGCACAAATGAAGTCCACCATCCTAGAGGGATTCGATCTAAAAAAAATGTTTGCATGGATAGAAGAACACAAACTCCACATGATTTTGAACAGACGTGCTCGATAGGTTACTGTCCATATGTGCTTTTTTAGGTAACGTGATATTTGAGTAAATACTGTATTTCCTCTAATAAGCCCCCAGCCTCTATTAAGCCCCCCCCCCCCCCTTCGAATAGACCCCCCAGTGTTAGACGTGAAAATTTGATATGCCCCCAGCCTCTATAAGCCCCAACCTCCTAGTTTGGCTATTCTCTTTACAATGCAGCAGGCAATTCTGTCATGGTTATATTTGCATCTATAATCCTTACAAGCCTTAAGATACATCATTTGTTAGTCGATGTATCTCATTTTGTATGTGACATGGGTTTATCAATAAATCTCTTTTCAGATTTCTATTGCAAAAACAAAAAAAATTTATAAGCCCCTGCCTCTGATAAGCACCCCATGCTTAAGCTCCCAGTCTAGAAGGTCTGAAAATAAATAAGGCAATAAGAACAGTGAATGCTAGTGTAATTACCCAGAAAAAAAGTTTGCACAGGGGTTGTTTTTAACTGGGATAGTATCTGTGAAATTCCTGGGGCATACCCAGATTGAACTTTTCCATGATATTGCAGTATATTTGCAAAGCTATAGTCAATATTCCTATCCTTAAACCTTGATGGTATTTACTGTTCCTGTGGTTGAGCACTTACCCAGGCTATTACAGTACTATGCAAAGATAGAAATTATATGACACTTGTCTAAATTATTATACATTGATAATATAATTTATATGGCTAACACTTTATGATTAGTAGTATGCATATTCTGTGTATATATGTAAATTCATTTGACCAACAGGTTGATTATTCTAAAGATAAATGTTCAGTTAAGTTGATTTTCATGAAGCAGCTGATAGCCATCTGGGGTTAGAGAGGTTAATTTTATCTCAAAAAACTAAAGATAATTTTTGCAGAAAACCACTGCCAAATGTTTCTAATTAACCAGTGGCTTGCATATATTTTGTTGAATTTGTAAATGATTGTTATGTAAAAGAGAGGGAACACTTTTGTCATGAAAACGTAAGCATGCACAGGTTAAACTTTCTGTTCAAAAACATAAATTGCCTGTGCAAAGATTTCTGAAGAGTCTAATGCAAATCCAGTGTAAGTGAATTCAGATGAAGTTCTCAATTCTCCAAACATCCCTAGTACCTGCTCATAGCCCTTGGGAGAAATTTATAGCATTTTACTGCTTTAGAACCTTCAATTGTGGCTATTGCTTAGAAAAATGTAGCCTCAGCAGAAGAACTAAACTCCAGTCTCAAATGACATATCTTTTGTAAAGGAATTTTTTTAAACAAATTTTCCATTTGGTCCTTGGTACATTAGTAAAAGCAATCAGACAACTTTGAGTTCAATTTGGAAATAATGTGCATGAGTGGGATTTTCAAAAAGTACCACAGTTGCTTTGCTTTTTGAAAAACAAATGAGGGTAGTTTATTTCAAACTTAAATTCAAAGTCGTGTAATTACAAATTTAATATCAAACATAACAAAATTTCAGAGCAAGCTCTGTATCAGATAACGGCAAATTTCTTCTTCTATTATCTTTCCACCAAAACAAAAAAATTGTTTGATTCTTACCAAACTCTGTTGTCGATAAGCCAATAAAAAGTGACAATTCTGAGAGTAAATAGCACTATGTATATTATTATTACTAAAACAATATTATTCTAGAATTAGAGATTCCCTTGTATTGTTCTCATACGTGTCTGAGAATGAAATGACTCCCTCTAAATCCTGAGTGTCCAGCAAACATGTAACACCTGACTCATCTCTTAACTGTTCCCAATCTGAACAAATTGAGAACTCCAGGCCAGAGTTAATACTAGAGTCATCAGATGGCAGTTCCTTGCTTACATCATCAAAGATTTCACTCAGAATTCGAAGAATAGCAGTTGCATACTGGTATCTCCAAATCTCAACATAATAAAGAATGTCCTTCAGAGTAAACAACTGGTGGCAGTTTCTCAGAACTTGGTTAATGTGAAATGAGTTGAATTCAAAGAGAACGTTTGGGCATGATACCATTGTTTTTGTCTCATTCTGCATGGTTAAATCTTTATGAAAATTTAACAGCTTAACTTCCAGTGTTTTCATTTCTTCATTTGACATGTTTCTCCTTTGGCAGCTAGGAGTTGCTGAAGGTAAACCAATGTGTGGTTGTGGTAAGACATCATCCTCATCATGAGGGGTCCACTTCTCTTGACAATTATCTTCCCCACAGTTGCAATTTCGAGCACAAACATCACAGCAATTGTGACATCCACTGGATGTTTCCACAGCTTGAAATCCAAAATGATTTTTCAAAAACTTTCGTCGACAACTATCATCTTTGATGTATTTCTTTATGTCCTTACCACAGTTGGCTGATAACAACCCATTATATAACAGGACACACATACTCGGTAAGTTGTCCCTCCCAGCGCGACCACATTCTTGTACATACATTTCAATTGATTTTGAAGGACCAAAATGCACAATTCTTCGCACATGCTTGCAGTTAACGCCCATACCGAAAGCTATAGTTGAAATCAGAACTCTAAGATGGCCATCACTTTTTGCCATATTCTGTAATATATGGTCCTTAACTGTCTCCGGCGTTCCAGCATGGTACATTTCAACAACCCTATTCTTTGGTGATTTTCTATCATGAAACAGCTTGCTTCCCAAATACACCTCAAACACTGAATAAGACAGAGCACTGTTTTCGAGTTTGACAATAAATCAAAGTTCTCAGTGTCTGCTCAACTTTCATTTTTATCTCATTTATCAATGAAGAAAAAGCTGTTGAAAATGGGACTGATTTATCAAAATACTCAACACAGTATTTTAAATTAACCCTAACTGGATTTTGTTCGATGATTTCAATTTCCTTATCATCTAAGTGCAAAGTTTGCAAGATTTCTGATTTTGTATCTGCGGTGGCTGTAGCAGTAAGAATCAAAAGCCTTTTACTTTCTGGTATAAGAGATCTCAGTTCTCCCAAGCACCCGTACCATTTCCTGAAAGGCACCCCTTTCTTGGCTGCTGGCATGCCCCTGAAAAATCAATACAACAGTCACAATTTCTCTCGTTAATTGTGTAGGGTACAGCTTGTGATCACAATTCTCATGTGCAAATACCTGGCAAAAACCAACAGAAATATTTCATTGCTCTTTATGTTTTAAAGAAACTAAGCAATATTACAAATAGCAAAATCTAATTGAGATAAAAGAGTGAGCGTTGCGAATGCAACTTTCTCTGTTGTTATAAATAGGCACTAAAACGTACCCACAAGTTTTCAAGAGAAAGGTGGACACATGCACAAAACAAAATGTTCATACACAACTTTTGAACATAATTTATTAATTAGCGATTATACGATCACATCCATGTTGCTTCGCTGACTGAACTTCATGCGCAGTAAAGAACAGGCACAGAGAATTATATTTTAATGTATTGGTAATCACAAATGCTAAGTCAAAAATTTCCCACAAAATCATTTTCTGCTATAAAATTCATGATTTCCTTTGATATAAACGAAATAGTTTGGTCTATGGATGTCGCTAATGTTGCTGACTAACAAAAACAATTTTCTAATAAATCTTATCCAGGTTTTGATCTTACAAAAACCCCACCATTGAGTTATACAGTGAGCTTCATCGATTGCTACACTAACAAGCATCTCGGTGAACTCTTTACAGCTGAACACCCCTCGCCATGTTTCGGTGGACAACAAGCATTCGGGCGAACCAAAGACAACGATGAAATTTCCATTCAAAATTTGCTGAACCGTCTCTGGATCGACTTCGTCTGTTATAGCCACAGCTGGAACTCCCAAATTGCACAAATAGGCCACTTGATCGACCATTAAGGAACGTAGTGGGGAAATAACCACGACTATGCTTGATCCACGAGGTTTGTCGTTCAAAACATCGGCGACAATCGAAAGACATTGAAAGGTCAACGATTTACCATAGCCAGTTGGCAGGTTCACAAAAACGTGCTTGCCGTTGAAAAACGCTCTTAAAACTCTTTGTTGTTCTGGAAGAAGGCTTCCGACTTCAAATTGACTCGAAACTGCTTCAAAAGCACATTGCCATTTTCCCTCGCTGAATTCCGCCATTTTAAGTCGAATCTATTATGTTTAGGTCAAACCAATCACGCATCTCGTTAGAAACCCGGGGCAAGTGGAGCCAATCAAATTTGAGTACATATAACTTATCCACACAGCATGACCCAGAACACGAAACCTTGCACTGATGCGCAGACGGTCTAAACTGGCATATTTTGTAACCGGAACCGTCTGCACGCAGGCTACGTTTTTGGCGGTAGTGAAAATCTACTGTTAAACCGCAGGCCTGGAAGATGTCTTTCATAGTCAACGTGAAAGATAGTGAGAACTCGGACCAATCTCGCATTACATGTGCACTCTGATTGGAAGAATATTTTCACAAGTGCGAAAACACTTATCACTTAATAAACAAATAATTCCGACACGAAAATCTTTTCCTGCGTTTTTTCTCGAAAGTAAACTTGGCGCATTTTGACCAACTTTGGCAAGTCTCATCTCCAAAATTATTTAACCCAGTGATACCAAGATTTGCACAGAGCTTGCCAAAGGTTTGATCTACCAAAACGTGTCAGCGTTTTGTCTGTTTTTACGTTGTTCTTGAGATATCTTGCAAAAACTACGAGAAGCAAGCGTAAAACAGCAGTTTCAACTTTGTAACTTGATAAAAAAGTGACAACGCGCTTAAACGCAAATCGCCGACACGTTTTTGGAGACCAACCTTCGTTCTTTCTAATGGTGTGTAAACTGTGCAGAGGCGATAATTGGTTTTTGAGATGGAACTTCAAATTGAAAAAGTGTTTTTGCGAAACAAGAGGCTATAAGAGAAATATATTAAGTCAAACTGATAAATAAATGGCTTTATTGTATAGGAAATTTAATAAGCTTTCAGAAAATGTATACTTTAGTGGGACTTTGATAAAAACCTAGCGCGCTATACGCGAAAAGGCGAAGGTGCCGAAAAGGTGCGTCTGATACCTTAAAACTAAAACCATCTGGTCATGATATTTTTTCTGTTAAATTTTGCTTACTTGCAACGATAGTACAACACTCTGAAAATAGCCAAACTTTACAGGTCAAAAAAGGCAGCTTCGATGTTGAGCTTCGTCAAGAATTTTACACTGCAGGAAAGCTCTATTATAGTATTACAACATATTAAAAATCCAGCTTGGTAATTCATAAACCGCCCGCTGCGAGTTTCGAAACTGAAGTCGAGACTATTTTTGACATTATTAGTGCAACACTCCGAAATATGTTCAGTTTTCAAGTAAAAATAACCAAAATTAGTCTCGACTTTCGAAACTCCCAACGGGCGGTTTATGATTTACCCCTGCTGGATTTTTAATTCGTTGTAACACAATAACAATATTAAAGCTTTCTTGTAGTGTACAATTTGTGACGAAGCTTGACACCGCAGTAGCTTTTTTTGAACTGTTAAGTTCGACTATTTTCGGAGTGTTGCAATAGTCTCGACTTTCGAATTACCCAAGCTGGATTTTTAATACGTTGTAATACTATAATAGAGCTTTCAGTTTCATTCTTGACGAAGCTCGACAGCGCAGTTGCCTTTTTTGACCTGTAAAGTTTGGCTATTTTCAGAGTGTTGTACTATCGCTGCAAGTAAGCAAAATTAAACAGAAAAAATATTATGACCTGATGGTTTTAGTTTTAAAATTTTTACATATTCTGTGTAAACTGTTTATTTTTGTGAGAAATGTCAGTTCCATACAGTATAGCAATCGCGTGTACGCGAAATTCAAAGTTGAGTGAAATTTCATTGAAATTACCAGGCCCCGAGGGCTCGTAAGCGCTAATTTAGGTTTATCTTATACATACTGAGATTTTCTTAAGAAAAAATTCGGTTCGCGCCTTTTTTTAGCCAATTAGAGAGGCGAAACGCTTTTCTCACACGTGAGAAAAGCGTTTCGTCCAGTCACAAAGTATCTTCAAGGCGTATCGTGTTGTTCGGAAGCTTCGTCTCTCTTGTTTCACAACATAAGTTCAGTGTACTCAAGTATTTGTAGATTTGTGTCGCTAGACAAACCTATCGACGAGTTTATCGAGGATCAAAAAAA
The DNA here is from genome assembly GCA_026413305.1 of Hydrozoanthus tunicans. Classification (NCBI taxonomy): domain Eukaryota; kingdom Metazoa; phylum Cnidaria; class Anthozoa; order Zoantharia; family Hydrozoanthidae; genus Hydrozoanthus; species Hydrozoanthus tunicans. Next base: position 17,892 of record JAOBAT010034790.1, on the reverse strand, counting down.
CAGAAACAGTCTTTCTAAAACACGAAGAGATGTTAGTTTGCTGACGGAGTTTCTGAGAGCCAAAAATGAAGCGAGAAAATTTGAGGGAATACCACCAGAAGAGCTAAATGGTTATATCAGTGAATTATTGTAGCTGTTAGACGAAAAGATGGCGAAAATTTTGAGCCTTCAAGCCTGAGAGGGCTAGTTTGCAGCTCTAACCGGCACTTGAAAGCATGCAAGTATCGTTGTAATATTATTGAAGACAAAGAGTTTGAACAAGTGCGACAAGCTTTGGAAGCTCGAAGCAAAGAACTGAAGAAAAACGGCAAAGGAAACAAGCAAAACGCAGCAGAAGCTATAACCGACGAAGAAGTAAACATTTCATACGAAAAGAACTTGGAATTTCAAATCCTGAGACCTTGCTAGACACACTCTTGTTTATGAACTCCATTTACTTTGGATTGCAAGGTTGCGACGAACATCGTCATATGAGGTGGGGAGACGTTCAGCTTCTTAAAGATATCAATGGCACAGAATATTTGGAATACTCCGAAAGGCAGACGAAAACGAAAACCGGAGCCGAGCCTCGAAACATCAGAGTAGTTAAATCTAAAGCTCTCTCTAATAAAAGCGCTTCGCCGAAAAAAATCCAATGTTTGTTTACAAAATTTATTGTGAGAAAAGATAGGTTCGTCTTCACGGCAGTAACATTGAGACTCTTTTTTAAACTTTATCATGCTATTTATGCAGTTTTATGCTAGACTATTGTATCAGCTATTGTACCATCAATAATACTTCACTGGACATTGTGTATTTAATCCTTTTTTTATAGGATTTTATTTTTAGAATAAGATTTTATCAACTTCAACGCGAGTTTTAAGCTAAGCTTATTTCTGACTTCAAACTCAATAGCACATTTTGTAATTTTCTTATGTTTCCAGAAAGAATTAAATTTTAATAAAACTTTAGAAAACTCAACATGTGTATACTCACTGTGTATAAAATAAACAAATTTCGACACGGCAAGTGCTTTTGTACGGTATTTACGCCAACACTTGCCATGAAGAAATCTATATTTCCCTAAATTTCTCGAAAACGAAAGCTCAGTTGCAAGTTTAAGTGTGATATCTAAAATGAGTTCACCAAAGGGGTTTTCCAGGCAAAATACTAAGAAATCCGAAATTTGACGTTTGTCCACGAGTATTTGATTTTCTCAGTCAGCGGCTCTTAATACCCTCTATACTTATTTTGTTCGTACAGAGTTGAACACTGTTGGTATTTGATAACATTTGATCAGTCGCCATGTTGCCAAATACTCAATAAGGAGACAAAGAGAAGCACGAACATTCTTTTTGCCTCCAGTTTACCGTCAGGTAAACTTTAGGGTATCAACGAAAACTCTCGCGTACGTGCAACTGTTTTATTCTATGGAGCTGACATTTCTCACAAGATTAAACAGTTACTTTAACAACAAGAATATATATTCAAACTATGTCGTCATGATATTTTTTTTTTGTTATCGCAGCTGAATTTTTAATATGTTGTAGCACAATAATAAAGCTTTCTTGTAGTAAAAAATTTGTGACGAACCTTGAAATCGCAGTTGCTTTTTTTAACTGTAAAGTTAGACTATTTTCGGAGTGTTGCACTAATGTCGAAACTCGCAGCGGGCTGTTTATGAATAACCGAAGCTGGATTTTTAATATGTTGTAATACTATATTAAAGCTTTCCTGCAGTGTAAAATCTGTGACAAAGCTCGACACCGCAGTTGTTTCTTTTGACCTGTAAAGTTTGGCTAATTTCGGAGTGTTGCACTAATGCTGCAAGTACGCAAAATTAAACAGTAAAAAATATCACGACAACATAATTTCAATTTTGAAATGTTTAAATATTCTTGTTGTTAAAGTAACTGTTTAATTTTCTGAGAAATGTCAGCTCCATAGAAAAAAGCAAATGCGTGTACGCGAGAGTCAAAGTTGACTGACTTTTCATTGAAATTACCAGGCCCCGAGGGCCCATGAGCGCTAATTGAGGTTTTCCTAAATTTCTCGCAAACAAAAGCTCAATTGCAAGTTAAAGTGTGATTTCTAAAATGAGTTTACCAAAGGGGTTTTCCAGGCAAAATATAAAGAAATCCGAAATTTGACGTTTGTCCACGAGTATTTGATTTTTCTCAGTCAGTGGCTCTTAAGCGGTGTCGCGAAAATTCGAGTTGAAAAGAGTTTTCGCTCACTCGTGAAAGGGAAAAAAACTAATATGTTCATGCAACGTGTAATTTTTTTTGAGAGTTTGTTTGCACCGAAATGAGCAGGAAAAACAAAGAAATTACGTCAGCGATATCTTCAATAGTGAGGGTATGGAAATATGTCACTCGTATCCTGGATTGAGCTCCGTGTGAATTTACGAGTGGCGCCGGTATTTTGCGGTAAAACACTCGTACCTATCTAATAATAACATTTATGAGGTTACATGCTTATTACAAAATGAATAGAATTTTCCTCATTAGATGGTAATTTCTCAGTCAAATGACATAAACTTAACAAAATATGCGACCTTTTGGAATCGACCGAAGTTTTTGGGGGAAGCGCTTTTCTATATATTACGCAACCGTTTCGTATTGCTAAATTTAGCCTTACGTGTGCTGATAGGAATGCTTTATATCTTCCAGTGTTTTGCACCTTCGAAGGAAACGAATCATGATCCCTAGCTCCTCCTTTTTTAGATGAAAGTATAATTTTGCGTGATAGCGGTCTTACGTATAGTGAATATTAATTAAGAAGCCATCAAAAACTCTGAGATTGGCCTTAAGAATTCATTCCCTAGCAGAAGTCAAAGTTGCGCACACCAAGTTTGGATCAAGGAATCGCATATAAGAAACAGTACCAACTGAAATTTAGCCGTGCAACGTGTTTGTTTCTCACTTAAATCCTTTGTGGAGGCCAAGACTTTTAGCAGTGTCTCAAGCGTGTTCTGCCACAGCCTTTGGTGAGACATGATACTCTCGCGGATTGGCTCGACTGTATTTTCTCTTTATGTGATGTTTATCACAGGAGGTAAGTCTTTTCTGAGAAAAACTTGACTAATTCTAGCAGGTTGTAAAGTTTGAAGTGGCCAAGAACTTGATCAACCAAATACTTACGAAAACCTACCATTTCAGTTCATTCTTTTGCTACGGCGTTATATCCCAGCCAAAAATCATGTTTTGTTTTCAAAGTAATTTGTTTTATATTTTGCAGTCTAGTTTCACATTCAATGTTGTCGGCTTCCTTTTACAACATTCATATTTTTATTTCAATGTTCATAAATTGTATTTTATGTTCAAATTTCACTTTCAATTTTCAGGTTGTTTTTTCCTACGAAAACGTTCACTGAGTTTTTACATTTTACAATAATGCTTTTCATTCGTTGCTTAATATATTGTATTGCAAACGTTAAAGTCGATTTATAGACAATATTCCAAATTTTCTGCGGGACCTTGCAAGTTTGGACTTAGGGGGCTTCCTAAAATCGATTTATCACCGTTTAACGTTCAAATGACAAATCGATGTCAGACAGAAGGAGTCCACGCCATTGTCCCGAACAACATAAACTAACTAGATATTTTGCCACAGAAATATATTTCAAAATGTTATTACGCCTTGTGGCTTGTCATGTGCCTATGGTCTCTATTTTCTCCCAACGTCGCGATTCTACGAAATATCTATCATATTCATTCATCTAAATTCTCAGACGATTCACCACGTGTATTATTTGATTCTTTCCTGTACATTTCTTGTGATCATGACGAATATCACAAAAAATTATTTTCCCCATACTCTGCATAATTTTACTCCCAGCCGCCGCTCCCAAGCCAACCAGCAGCCGAAGGTTATGCACGAACGAGGACCAAAATGGTTGATGGCTATGCGGGGAAAACCTTAAGTATTATTGAAAATCTTAGTAAAACTTCAAGCTTACCTTCGTCTGCGATATAGACAGCAGCTGTGCTGCAAAGGAGCGCAGTCTCTCAACACTTTCCTTTTGAAAATTCATCGTTGCATTGTTGAAGACTTGAAGAAGCGAGTACGTGTTGCTGTGCCACCACCAGCAAAGGATGCTGGTTAGGATAATAAAGCGCATGCCTCGTATGCCAGACCTTGTCAAGAGCATGAGCAGTGATGCGTGAAGTTCAAATCAAAACTTGCACTCCCGCAGAAATTGTGGAATGTTATCTATAAATCGGCTTTAACGTTTGCAATACAATATGTTAAGCAACGAATGAAAAGCAATATTGTAAAATGTGAAAACTCAGAGAACGTTTTCGTAGGAAAAAACAACTTGAAATTTGTGCATAAAGTACAACGTATGAATATTGAAATAAAATTGTGAATGTTGTAAAAGAAACAACAACATTGAACCCAAAACCAGACACCAAAATAGAAAGTAATAACTTTGAAAACAAAACATGATTTTTGGCGGGGATATAACGCCATATTCTGCTGTTTAAACAAAATGTTTTCGAAAGAGATGTACGAAGCGCTTTCAGCATATCTTACAAAATGAAACTGCGTTTAGAAAAGGAAACCTTGGAAATAATTTTGTTCTTCTTCCAACTGAAGTCCTAAATGTTCCAAGTTCTAACGACTTTTCTGAAAATCAGTTCCGTCAGTTATGATACTAACCCATATTTTAATCTATTATGATATTGAAGGTTTTATTGAAGATTATAATTTTTTAGTTCGTCGAGTGATTGATGGTTGCATATGAGAGCCCGGCGTGCACGGAAACCTACCCAGGGAGGAAGGGCTGGGTCAGCTCTCAATGTTAAAAACAGGAAAAATTGAACGACTTTTAGGAATAAAATATAACCATTAGCTTTTCTGTTTCTTTTTTGTTAACAATAGCTGAAAAAGAAGTCTTGGTTTTCGAGGACAAACTCTTAACTGGATATGATTTTAGAATTTGCTCGCATTATTTCAAACCGACGCTGTTTTTGCAGATCCATTACGAGTAAAATGCTGTCTTTATTTGTGTTCAATGATGCGTCGGTGCGGTAGTGTTAAGGTTGAGCTAAAAAAAAGACTTGAGTTGTCTCTAGCTAATCAAATGTTTATGTGTTCAAGATGGACATGCTCAGGCGAGCTTGAATTATACACGCAAAAGCTAGTTTTCTTTGTGATATTGATTTGGTGGTTTGAAAATGACGCCGAACTCAAGACATCTTATGATCGAGTCGCCGAATAGACCTGGCTGGGTATAAGGCAGCCACAAGAGCCTCTGGTACCGAGATCAGGATGATATAATTTTCCAATATCTGTCACACTTACCACGCTATAGTTATGTTAAGTAAACATAACTTCAGTCTACTTAACGATCAAACAAAAAGTTGATAGACAAACGGTGCTAAGGGCAAAACAATGGTACTTCCTAGGAACCCAATTTAGGGTGCGAGGTATTATGTGCCGCCACCCACCACCTTTTTTCAAAAATGCTGAATTTCAGGAGCAAATATCTTGTTCAATAAAATAGATATTGATAAAGTGCTTGCACCAACGCCTTCTTTGTGGAAAGAGGAGTCCATAATACAAAAAAAAAAACAATACCCCTAAATAAGGTTTTGAGAAATTGAGCTCTGAAAAAGTGGGGAGGGGTGGGGTAGGAGGGTATGTGCCGCCACCCACCACCTCCCCCGACAAAATTGGGCTCCTTAAAAACACCATTGTTTTGACTTCTTCCTTAAGGTTTCGAACTTTACAGCTGAAAGAAAAAATCATTTAAATTCTAATTTTATAGAGTTTTTCGCAAAATATACAACTCTCGATCTACTAAATTTTTCAAAACTGCCTAAGGGTGAAAAACATGATATGAAAAGCTGAAGTGTTATATTCAGGTCAGAACTTCTTTATAAACGATCGAAAAAAATATGTGTTACGTAAGCTTACTACGAATGTCATTTCAGTATAGTTTTCGTGCCCGCTTATTATTGACAGAAACACATACGCACCTGTATATTGTACCGCAGGAAAAACTAATAACCTTGTTAATGTGTATACCAAACATTACTTAGATATTGGTTTTCATATCTTTATAAGGTAAGAATAATTAATTAACAGGGAAAACGCTAATTATTCTCTTATCACCATAAACCAAACGTATTCCCCAAACAAACAACTTTCTCTTTTTTATGATAATGCTTTTCTTTTATTTTTGCTTCTTCTTGTCTCAGAGTATCGTCGAACATTTTTCTTGTTTTCTCCTTAATCTTCTCACCGTTTTTCTTCCCTACAGCTTTTCGCTCAGTTTTATTTCTCTTAAATTCCGTTTCTTAAGGCTTAACTTACATTTTTATCGCGTTCTTATCCTCACCCACTTTTCGTCCAACCCATCACCTCTTTCTTTTTCTTGTCTGCTTCCTCATTCCTCTCAATGTCTCGTCCTCGTACTTCTAATCGTGTTCAAATATGTGCACACAATTATTGTGTCTTTCCCCTTTGTGTTCGTTCTAGTATTTTTACTTGTACTTGGTAATCCTACTCATATACTCGTACTTGTTTTTGTAACTGTTCCTGCCATTGCACTCTTTATTGTCTTTTTCCCTTGTATATTTTTTTCGGTCGTGCTCAAATATGTACACGTACTTGTCTTCGTGCTGGTAGAAGTTTTTTCTTTGCCTTTATATTCCTGTTCATAATTGCTTTTGTAACTGTTCCCGCTAATGCACTCTTTCTCATCCCAACTTCCCCTTCTCTCTATCTTCGTTGTTCTAATTCTGGCTACTATCATTTTCCCCCATACCAGAGTCTCTAGTAGTAGTAAACCCCACGAATGTCTCGCCGATAAAAGACACCACATTCAAACCCAAGTGCACAGTAACTGGGGAAGCATTCATTGGCTGGTATGGTCCGAGAGGGAACGAGATTGGGAGAAGTGGCCGTAAACACGTGGAGAGCAGTGGAGATACTCACACTCTCGTCATAGCAGATGTTATCCCAGCAGAGGATGGGGGAATGTACGAGTGTCGAGGAAATATAACTAATGCAACCATATCTGTTGATATACCTTGTAAGTGAGTATATATGAATTAAGTAACTAAATATTTCCATTACAGCTGTGTCTAAGAGCATTGCTTGATTTTAGTAAGAAGTAAAGCTATTAGTAATAGTAATAATATAGTCATAGTAACAATATTTGTTTTCTACACAGATTTTACTGATTTCCAACTTACTTTCAATACGCTTGTGTCACAGTTGTTGCAAACCCACAATTGGTACAAAAGCTTCACTACAACAAGAAGGACAACATCACACTTGGTGTATATGGTTTCCCCGTTCCAACCTACACGTGGAAAAAAAATGGTGTAACTTTGGATTTAAAGAACACAGCTGGTGGTGAAGGACGGCTAAAATTGTTACCTGATGGTTCTCTAGAGATAGCCAATGTCGAAGTTAATGATGAAGGAGCTTACGAATGTACAATACAGCAAAAAGTTTCGTCCCGAAAAATTACGATTCGGGTCTCTGTAATTGGTAAGTGTTGTTCTATTGGTTTACACTACTCTTTGGTAGCCGGAAAACTCAACAGGTTTTATAACCCAATCATTGCACGTATCAAATATCGTTCCCAGGACCTCTCTTTTCGCTTCTGGGCTGGGAAGGGGCTTGGAAACACACGTGATGACATGGAAATCGCGCGTTCTGATTCGCTGTTTTTGATATCACCACGTGTGATTGATATGGGTGGCTGATACGCTCTATATTTCACCAATCTACTATGTTGATATGGAACTAAGTATGTGATAAATACATAAATGATTTGAACTTGTTGATGCTGATATCAATAGCACGAAGATGGGTATTACGGTGATGAATAACATGATGGTGGTTAATACTGTGATGAATATCATGATATGATATGATGATGGATCAGCAAGTAATGAATGATTTGAAATTCAACATCACGCTGTTATTAATAGCAAGATAATGAATATTATGGTGACAAATAACAAAATTATGAATAACATTGGTCAACCAGATATTTCTATTAAATGAAGACAAAAAAAGTCGAATAAAAACATTTTAAACAAAAAATATCCTTTTTTTCCAGATCTTCCGAAAATTTTAAGGGCGCCCGACCAAGAAAGAAGCGTGACCTCAGGCTATAACACAACTTTCAGATGTGACGCCACAGGGATCCCAGTGCCGCGCATCGAATGGCGTATAAACAAGAATGACAAAATTATTGAGCAATCGGATGACCAGCGGTATACCATATCAAGTTTTGATTTTTTAATGAAAGATACTAACACAACAGTAAAGATTGGACTTTTTACAATTACCGGTGTTAAGCCTGAAGACGAAGGTTTAATGGTCTATTGTAAAGCTTTAATCCCAGAGGAAAACACGAGAAGCCCTCCAGCAAAAATAACCCGCGTGTATGGTACGTCTATCTTGTCCTGCATGATTACATCGAGCGCAAATCTAAATGAGTTTATGTTGAGCATTTGTAATTAAATGCGCCAGACGCAGTCTTTAAGTGTCTCTATTTGTATTTGTTCCAGCTTGGCCTTACCAGTAAGTACGCCAGTAGTCCTTTACAGACGTAATTAACAAGTATATATTGAAATGTTTTCCATTATTATATATGTATGTAACAGGTCAGCCACTGTCCGTCTCCAATAAACTAATACACGTCTACTCCTACATCCTTTGTCATGTTATGGAAAATTTTCCGAGCGTTAAAGCGCAGAAACTGACCTCATTACAACTGTCCGGGACAGGAAATATATATTAACAATAACACTAAAGTTATTAATGATAATGAAAGCAATGATGGTGGTTATGATATTGATGATGACGATAATGGTAATGAGTCAGGCAATGTTGATTGCTCCCAGTCATGGAAATAAAATAAATCAACAGAAAGAAAAGAACAAACCAGTATGAATAAAGAGTTGGATTTTTACTATTCATTTCCCCTTGTGTTGTTATGCGCCGTAAATAAGTGTGCATTTCTAAGTTCTTGTTCAAGTTAAAATGTTGATCGATGAAGCCAAACTAAAAGTGTTGTTTTATTCCAAAAGTTGTTCCTACGCTAAACAAAATGGGTGATATGAGAGCAAACCTGAACGATAAAGTGGTTTTGACTTGTAACACGTCAGATGGTTCTCCAAGGGCAACGGTGGTGTGGAAGAAGAACGGAACTGAGGTCCCAAACCAACAGGTGAGTACAGTTTGAGCTGTGTTAGGATGGGTGATGCTCCTGATAAGGGGGGAGTATAGTGTGGTGTGAGGAAGGGAAAAGCAGCTTCACTGGAGTGAAATAAGAACGGGACAGGGATGCAAAACCAAGACATGAAAACAATGTGAGCTCATCACAAAAAGGTTGATGTTCTTTATGTTGAAGAAAAACCTGGGTTTTGGCTACTAACCAGGAGTTGTGTACAAAGTGATTTCAGATCCTTCTTTCAAAGCAAGTTCTTCTTTTAAAAAATCATATTGAGGTTTTCAATAATTCTTCAATTTGCAGAAACTTTATAAATTATTACTTTGAAAAAAAGCGAAAACAAGCCCTTGCAGAAACCACTAGCGTATATCAGCCTGAGTTTTTGAAAAATGTGTTGGTGGGCTCCCTGTGGTGATTATAATCAAGCCCAAAAGAACCAAAACATGTTATTTTTAATTCAAAATATGTACTACATATGTAACAAAAGAACGTTTCTTTTGTTTCTTTATTTGTTTGGAAGCAATTTTATTGGCTTGCAAATAAAATTCCGTCCTGATATTCTTTGACGTCAAAGGTCAAAATACTGTATTTTCACTACAATTTCGTCCCCTGTAGCGTCACACACAAACATTTGCCCAGTTAGCTTTTTTCACCATCTCAAATACCTATTCTTCAACATTCATTCACCGAAGTTTTGAAAGATTTCAAGTTATAGCACATTTGCTAGAAGACGTTTTGTAAGACCCATTTTAATCGATACAAAAAAGTAGGTTTTGAGAATTAAAAGTTTGGAATACTTAGAATTGTGTGATAAACCTCAAACCCGGTCAATCAGCGGCCGAGAGATTGTTTAACAAGGATTGGGAGTTGTTTTTGATATCAGAAGCTCACATTTTCCACACACAGTCACTGAAGTGGCGCCCAAAATCACCTCTCTGAACGGTATTTTTGGTGACGTTCGATAATTTGCATATCTCTCCTAAATACAATGAAATTTGACCAAACAAACTATACCATGGTACTCATGATGCATTACCCTACCAAACATGAAAGTATGAGAGAAATCGATTTTTTAAGGTTTGCCGCGAATTTTTGATTTTGTTTGATTTTTATGGACAGTCACTCTTAAAATTGTAGAATGAGAAAAATAATGCAATGTGAGGGTTGGGCTGGATCATACATTCAATAGTGCACTATTGTATGACCCACCTGAACCCCCCATTCATATCACACTGCAACGAATTAAAGTCCAACTTACAAAATTGAAGAAGCGTTAAATGTATTTATGCCAAAGGGCAAGGTTCAATAGTTCTGGGAAGGAGGTACAGTCACAAAAACGGAAGGGGACACAGTTACAAAATCGTGAGAAATATTGGGGGCGTAACATCTGTGACATCCTTTCTCTTTGATTCTTTTATATTTTTGTTACATTTTGCTCTCACGGCCCCTTCCTCTGCTACGGCCCCAAGCTAATGTGTACGGGTGTTTTCTTGTATTACGTAAAATGAAGTATGGTAGATTAGATTAAATAACTCATTACAGTGTAAATCGCTGATTCGTAGTTTTGCATTTGGTTGTTAGAAAAACGTAGCTCAAGCTGTGATTACCTTTGACAAAGTCAAGCTGCAAGATATGGGAGACTACACTTGTGAGGCTCAAAACGGAGCACGAGACAAGAACAGCAACCTCATTATTATCAAAGAAAGCATCTCACTCGAAATTAGATGTAAGTAATTTGATAACTAGAGCATCAAACCAATAAATAAATGAACAAAAAATGTTTAAAGTCTTCTTAAACACATGTACACTTGAGTTATGTCAAATGAGAAACAAAACATACCTCCAAATTATTGCAATAAGTTTCGTTCTGATACGCAAAGTGAAAACAGGGGCATAGCAAATTCTGCAAAACTATGAACAAGTGAGCTTGATTTATAATTGGAAAAGAAAAAAAAGATACACACTGTTTTAGGTAGTAGTTGCTAGTTTGCTTGTAGCATGATCAGTGACAACTTACAAACTGACCTCGCTTTGTCGCTGATTTTAGAATACTCAACATTTGGTTTGTTCGCAACCTTTTCTGATTGATTTTGTTTGCAAATTGTTTGATTTTGATAGACTTAGGTACAACAACAACAACAGCAACAATACGTATACAAATACATGTTTAAGCGCTAGTCGGCAAGTATAATCAAACACAATTGATCTCTCCTTAAATAACATCAACCAGTGGCGTATCCAGAATCGGAAAATTTTGCTCGCCTATGGGACTGAGACTTTATTTTAATTAGTTAAGTCTTCCCTTTTCTAGTTTCTAACAACAACATCAGGGCGATTATTCTATCATCCACAACGTCGAGTAACAACCACTCAGCATTCATTAAAAATTCAAATTTGTAACAGGTTTTAAAACTATGTTCCCTTTCCTTGTTTTTTTTTTCATTATAATCAAAATAATTTTTCAATATCTTATTTTTCCCTGTCAAAATAATTTGAATACCCAGGCCTGCAGACCTACAAGCTGGCTACACCACTGTCAATACTAGCTTCTTCACACCTTAAAAAACTAAGGAACGTAAAAGAACGTTATAGTATACTTATTGTATTTGTTCAATTTGTTGTGAAACATTATCATAAATACAAGTTTTAAAATAATTAAAACTTTTTTTCACATAGCTGCGCCAATACTGAACACTCAGAAATCTCCGTCAATATTGCTGTCATTCGTGAACAGTCCAAACCCGATAAAGATTGTCTGCGAATTTGACGGAAACCCCTACCCCAATGTTACTATTGCAAATTCGAATGAAACCGTAATTGCAACAGGCATGAAAACGGCCGTAAAGGAAATCAACAGAGTGACAGAAGAGAGTTTCGGGTTTTATTACTGTAGTGCTATAAACGAGCACGGCTCAAGCAATCACACTGTGGAGGTGGAAAAAGCAGGTATGTAAAATTTGTTGATTATCCCCAGGTTTCCCTTTGGTATTCAGCAGTACGTGGTTACAGGTTCCCCCTCCCCGTCCTGGGTCAGGCCACAATTGCATTGGGGGAGAGTTGGGGAAAGGAGAAGGGACTGGAGAAGGTCACCTTCCAGGGATACTCCCTATTTTGGGGCGGTGGACTTGACCGTCGTATTTTTAGGTGTTAAGATAAGTAGTCCAGTGTTTTTTCGTTTTTGTTTTTTTTTTTTGGGGGGGGGGAGGGGGTGTTAAACGAAGAGCCTGGTGTTTGTTAGGCTTAAAGCCATTACACTGCTTACAGAGTTACAGTCCCTTGTTTTGGCGAACGCCCGTAATAACAAGAAGTTAAAAATCGACCAAAGGAGTACTACCTATTACACACGTGTTCCTTGTTAATGGTTAGTATTTCATAGTTTATTGTTCATTTTTAAACTGAGATGTATTTTTTAGGATATCCTGGGGGTTTTCCCGAACGTAATCCCTATCCTTTTCACCCCAGTATATGTTTTATAAAAGTTATGATGTAATGTAAATTTTTTTAGTCAGATATTGAGCATGGTTTAGGATTTGTTTCAAAAACATTCAAATCGTGCTGTTCCTATTGCATTGTCCGCGTTTTACGCTGCAAAAGAAAAGCTCCGACCAACATAATTTAAACTAAAGTTTTTGACTTTTTAATATCAGTTGTGCCAAGTAGACCACAAAACCTTAACGTGTCTGTATCGTGCCTCGGTATGTCCATCACTTGGAGCAACTCCTTAAACAATGGTGGATTTCCGATTAGGAAGTACTTTGCTCGAATTACGGACAGCAACCAAAAGGAGGTAGTGGCAAGAACCTTCCCCGTCGGCATGTCGAACTACACCTTTTTACAAACGGAGAACATTGAACGAAACGTCAATTATACTATCGTGGTCCAAGCGTTCAGTGCAGTCGGTAGAGGAGAAGAGGCGAAAGTCTCTAAGACTATAAGGCAATTATGTAAGTAGTTCAGATTTAGCTTTGAAGAAAAAAAGAGCTAAATAGTTATTATGTTAATGAATGTTTTGGTGAACAAGATATAAAAAAACATACAAATTGAACTCGGATGGAGAGATTAACAAGTTGTAACAGCTTCTGTAACCCCCGTTTTTTTCACAACATCTTATTGCAATGCTCTTCTCTACAGCCTACGAGCGGCACATTGGTTTGGGGTTGAGGATTGGGGTAGAGGGAGGGGAGAATTGGGAAAAAGGGATAAGACAGGACCTCCCTTTACCACAACTACCTCTCCTACCTCCTGCCCTGTGATTGGGGACGGGGGAAGAGAGAGGGGAGAATTGGTAGGGGGGGAGGGGGGAGAATCGGGAGAGGAGGATAAAAAGGGCTTCCCTTCCCACAAATACCTCCCCTAACTCCTGCCCAATGGTTGGGGACTGTGGAAGAGAGAGGGAAGAATTAGGAGAAGGGGGAGAGAGGGGAGAATTAGGAGAGGGGGGAGAGAGGGGAGACTTGGGAGAGGAGGATAAAAAGGGCTTCCCTTTCCTCCCATTACCTCTCCTACCTCCTGCCCAATGGCTGGGAAGAGAGAGAGGGGAGAATTAGGAGAGGGGGAGTGAGGGGAGAATTGGGAGAGGGGGGTGAGAGGGGAGAATTGGGAGAGAGGGAGTGAGAGGGGAGAATTGGGAGACGGGGGAGAGAGAGGGGAGAATTGGGAGAGGAAGTTAAAAAAGCCTTCCCTTTCTCCCACTACTTCTCCTACCTCTTGCCCAATCCCCAAACATGGGCTGCTTCGCAGGTTATTCTTTATTGAAAACTAATGATCCACCTGACAGAGGCAAAAGGTTTTACTGAAACCGTTCTAGAAAGGTTAAGTGTCCCGCCCATACTAAATTGAGATGTTGACACTAAGATATCAAGGATGGTGTATTAGTATCCACGGTAACGCAAAATATGGCGACGTGAACATTTACCCATAGTTCCTAGAGCATAAGCGTCTACAGTTGCCCATAAAAACGCATAGTCAGAACCTATAAACCTCATATGTGACACGAAAACCGTTGTTAGTAAAGTTTTACCAACTGTTATCCTCCCTGAGTTTTTATTAGCGGTGTAAGGGAAGAAGTCAAAACAATGGTATTTTTAAGGAACCCAATTTTGTCGAGGGAGGTGGTGGGTGGCAGTACATACTCCCTACCCCACCCCTCCCCACTTTTTCAGAGCTCCACTTCTCAAACCTGATTTAGGGGTAGTGGTTTTTATTGTATCATGGACTCCTCTCTCCACAAAGAAGGCGTTGGTGTAAACACTTTATCAATATCTGTTTTATTGAACATGATATTTGCTCCTGAAATTCAGCGTTTTTGAAAAAAGGTGGTGGGTGGCGGCACATAATACCCCAGCCCCTATATTGGGTTCCTAGGAAGTACCATTGTTTTGACCTTTTCCCTAAGGTCCGAAATGCATTGTGGTAAGATGTACAGCCGCCATCTTTTTCTGGTTGGTCAATTATGGCTGATCTTTTTTAGAAGATTACTCGCAGTTCGTTGCCTAGCTACTAATATGATTCAGAAGTTAGGACCTTAGCACCAAATAAGCTTTGACACTACTCTTGGCACAACTTAGCACTAGCTTTCACAGTTTTCACCTAACTGAAATACTTATTTTCAGTTAATTCTTTAATTTTCAAACATACAACACTAGAGATGTCGCGTTGCTTAATTGTTCAACTGCAGTCACACAAGCTTTTTTTCGTTAATGACACAAATTCCAAGAAACAGAGATTTGCCTTATTTCACTATTTAGTTTTTGACCTATTGGTATCAACTCACGGTTTCCTCTGAAAGCCAATAACTAGGCTTCATTTCAGCTATACAGGAACTGAAATAACCAACTTTTTGCTTAATCACAGGTAAACCACATCCTCCGTTGATTATTTCACCGGTTGTTAAAACTCTTTACACTACCCACTTTGTCCTGAAATGGAGGAAACCTGATAATAATGGAGGGGATGCAGACATCCGGTACAAACTTGTCTATGGAGAGGCGGATAGCAAAACAGGCGGCGTGACAAAAAATGGTCTCACCAATACTGAGTACAAAGTAGAAGGGCTTGAGCCAGGAGTAACATACAAGTTTCAAGTGTATGCGGTCAACAGAGTTGGAGAAAGCAAACCCGTGGAAGATCATTACACTGTGTCTGCAAATGCAGCAGGTTTGTGTTTCCTAGCATCTTCACTCGACTGAGCCTAGTTATAAAATGGTGATGACAAAAGTATAAGAACTTGAAATAGCCAACTTTTTGCTTAACCACAGGTAAACCAAATCCTCCGTTGATTATTTCACCGGTTATCAAAACTCTTTACACTACCCACTTTGTCCTGAAATGGAGGAAACCTGATAACAATGGAGGGGATGCAGACATCCGGTACAAACTTGTTTATAGAGAGGCGGATAGCAAAACAGGCGGCGTGACAAAAAATGGTCTCACCGATACTGAGTACAAAGTAGAAGGACTTGAGCCAGGGGTAAAATACAAGTTTCAAGTGTATGCGGTCAACAGAGTTGGAGAAAGCAAACCCGCGGAAGATCATTACACTGTGTCTGCAAATGCAGCAGGTTTGTGTTTCCTAGCATCTTCACACGACTGAGTAACAAAATGGTGGTGATAAAAGTAGTGCTGATGATAATAATGATAATGACAACTACAAAATGAGCCCAAAATTACGCACGCTCTGATTGGTTATAGCTCCGTTTTATATAACTGAACAGAAATCACGGTATTACGTCACATTACGTAAAAAACGGTCTTAAATAATTTTTTTTGTGTGGACCGGAGAGGAATAAAACAGCCACGCTTTTGTTTCTTGACGAAATTAATTAGAAGATGGCTATCACTGATCAACATACCGCGTGTGTAGCCAATTAACCAGCCAGGACGAAATTGACGGGTTTTTTTGAACTCGTGCCCAAACCTACTTGGTCCTTCAGGCGCTCTCTAATTGGTCAAAACCCCATGTATTATCAGAGTATAAACAATAGAAAAAGCGTTTTTATTGTTTTTCGGCACGTAATAATATATTCACAAATTCTAGCGAGAAAAAAAGTGTTACTCAAAACTCAATGCTTTTTTGATTAATTCAGTCCCTCAACTCGCTGAAATTTGTGAATATTTTGCTTCAGCTCGAGGCAAGAGTTGAGTGCGTGCAACGACAGTCTATTTTGATCAGCGGTTTCTACAAAAATGGTAGTTATTTAAAAATGTTGCATATACTTAACGAGTTGATTCTTTCCACAGCAAGTGGCCGTGCTCATTCTTTAACCGCTGACATGTTCTTCATCCTCGCCGCTCTGTTGGTCGCAACGTTGAAACTGTGAGTTTTTTCGGGCTCCTTCATGATTGTTCTGTTGCTTACGAACCTGTTAATATAGACATGTTAACACCTTGGATGCTACTTAAAGCTTCATCGTGGCTTCAAGATAAAAGTTAAGAAGCATTGGAGGGGATGCATTTTAACTACACGTTCAAAAGACGTTTGAACAATAGCTAGCAACGTTTTGTTTGTCTTATCGGTTGTTTATGTGTAGATTATTAACTATTTTTGTTGTAAGCTTGCTGAAAAAGAGTAGTTGATTTTTCAGAACTCAGTATTTTTTTAGATGCGGAGTGTTCCCAGGTATTTCGGTCTTAAAGTTCTATGGGAGCGATAGCATGTGTAACACGAGATAACAAACACAAAACTAAATACCTGATTTAGGAACCTGCTTATAAGCGATACTTTTTGTTGTTGTAGCAGTTTAAAAAGCATACATTCCTTGAATTTCGTATTCTAAAGTTGTAAAAAGGGCTAAAGGGGTTTTTGAATATTATGGAATGAAATTTAAACACAGAAACCACTTTTATATACGGAATATTTTATTCGTTCTGTTTTTCGTTTGAACTGCTTTGAGTTTTGTTTGATCTTCCTTTGTGCGTTTTTCAGAAACACCAGATATTTTAGGTTTTGTTAAATAGCTCGCGAGCTTAAAGTCCCTATAAAGCTTATTTCTTTTACTTTTTTTAATTAAAACTGTTGTTATCTATGTACTAAAAATGGGAATAACCGAAGAAAATTTCCGCGTCTAAGTATGCTTTTTAACCCAAAATGGTTGAAATAATAGTTTTGATCGAGCAGGCCGGGGACTGGTAACCTGTGACGTAGCAGCAGTGCTAGTGAGTTGTGTGGGTTTTGTTTGAAAATTTTAATTTCTAAATTTAAAAAAGATATGAAAGTTGTTACTTCAAACAATTTCAAGGGAATAACTCTTTGTCGTAGCAAAAAAATTATCCGTATTGTTTTGGGATAATAAATTTTTGTCTGTCTCATGCCTCCTGCTACGTCAGCATTGCACGTTTCACTGAGCCTAAAAAATGAAACAGGAAAAGAGAAAAACTGATTTGTTTTCAAAAATTACTATTACTTAAGGTTTCTACTTTTCATAGAAAAACTTAAAAAATAAGCTTAATAGGGACTTTAACACTGCCGTGTGTCTTTTAAACACAGTTGAGTAGAATGTTTACATATCGATTGCCCGGAGGCGACAATATGAAAAAAAGGTGGTATAGACTGTGAATTACCTGAGAAGCTAGAATTATTGATCAGAACAACGTAACATTATTAGCTCTTTAAAGTTCGACACAAACATCTTAATAACCGAGAGCGAGGTCTGTCCGGGAGAATATTTTGTCCGAGGTCTTTCACTGTACAGACCGAGCGAAGCGAGGTT
>JAOBAT010034679.1:0-30832 GCA_026413305.1 Hydrozoanthus tunicans | reverse complement strand
TTGTATTTTTGCAGATCTCGAGTACCTCGTTCAGATTACTTTATCTAATCTGTTTGTTTAGTAATTAACAGGAAATTAGTAGGCTTGGTTGGAATGTGTTACATCCATTACGTTTTTCCTGTCATGGACAAGACTACTTTGTTTAGGGTCACATACTATAGTATCTTAGCTGCAGTATAAATGTAGGACACTTTCTGTAAACCAGTGGAGTGATTTGGGGTTTTGCTCCCCAGAGGGCATAGCTCTCAGAAGATGCCCCTCTGCTTGGAATGCTACTGTTTGGTTTGTATGTTGATTCCCGTTCGTCTAGTCTTGTTTCATTTTACTACATTTCAGAGTAAGTTCTGTTAGCTGTTTTGAATTCGTTTTTTAATAATCCTAGATTTTGTTTAGTTTTCCTTGTACATTTTGTTAGAATTACTTCTGTATGGTTTAGGGTTGCAATAAATCCAGTTCTTTTTTACAAGAGCCACTTTCTCCTTACATCCCAAACGATCGCCCACCGCCTCGGGTTGTTTTGATTTAGTTTGGCGTCCTGCTCGCGCCATTCAGACCGGGTTGGAATTGTCAGATTTTTCCCTGCAATTTTCCTGCCCGTCACATATATATACATATATTAGCCTAGTTAAATGCTAATGAGCTACCATATTTTCTGGACTAGAACCTGCAGGTTATCTAATAATTTTTAGGAGAAGGTGTGGGTAGTCTATAGCTAGTGCTGTGGGTGTTCTTGTTAGATTACAAATCTGGTCGGCCAGCATTCAGATTTTTTGCCCACTGGTATCACTCACATTGTCCTTACTATCTGAAAACAATCAAAAAATGTTCTCAAGGATGTGCATTATACACCATCATCTGTTGACTTTTGTATCTCTTATTCATAAAAATGTGTGTATGTGTGTGTGTGTGTGTGTGTGTTGAGGGGGGGGGGTGCAGGTTAGCTTTTGTTCAAAGTCAAGAAATACAGTAATATTAAAATTTGAGACAAGAGAAAGAAACTTCAGATGAGGCTGTGGATCTTAAACTTAACTCTTTTAGTTGATCAATTAAACCCAGCTTTTGTGCTAGATCGATAGCTATAGATGTACTTACTGGCTGTTCCAAAATCTGATCAACACTATACTTTTTTCTCCACTCATAAGCTTTAACAAACTGCCTGTAGATAGGAGCAAATTGACATTGTGCAATTATTAACTGCTTCGTTTTTGTCAGTTGATACATGACAGGTAAAAAATTTAAATCTTTGTTTATTAACTATATTCAACTGACAATAAATAACCATAAGATTTTACATAGTTATAGTTTTACAGACAATAAAATTTTTTACAACATTTATATGAACTTGTCAGACTTTGAGTTTCTAACAACCATACAGACCTACATGATACCTATATTAAGCTGCTTTTGAAGTAAGTGTTAGATACAAATATTAAGCTTAGGCTAAAATTGCAACAGGGACCAATGCCACTTCTAACAACACTACTTAAGCTGCTTTTGAACAGTGTTCCATGCCTTATAGTTAGGTTATTAACTAAAAGTTCTTTGGATTTTTCTCATGCAGTCTAGCTAGCTGGCACTCTTGCTTCAATTATGATTGGGCCAAAAGAAAAAAAACTTTTTTCCATAGTTTAAATCATGAATGCTACAATGACTATAAAATTATTTTCTTAATAAGAAGTGTATAATAACTTGGATCTTTATACTAGACTCTAAATTTGATGCATTAGAAAGTTCATAAAATCTCATTTAAATACACGAGTACACAGTTTTCAAAATTATTACTTACTTAAAAGATGCATCAACATTAAAACTTCGAGCTCTAAGAAACCTTAGGAGAGTTTCCTGTCCAAAAGTAAAAGTTTTGTTAGGATTAATATTAATGATAAAATGTTAATCCTACAAATAATTATATTCCTCTAATTAATTATATATACTAAAATTATGGTAAAGACAGCAATCTTACAGCTGAAATAATATTTACAAACAAACCAATTTTCATTTCCAAAACAAAGAAGCAAATGAGTTTGCGACTTACAACCACAAATTCATGTGTAAAATCTAGAGGGTCGAACTCTTCTGAGATCAATTTTTTGTCCTCAAAACCAAGTGTTCAACTAAATCATTATTCATGGTTTTTGTATGTATGTGCCTTTTAGACATAAAAGTAAAAATCTTTGTTTAAAAATTGTATAATAACATTTTTAGAAATGTATACTCAGTTGTAAATAGAGGAAGAAAAGTATACGTATTTCCAAAACTGTTATTTTAAAATTTTTAAACAAAGATTTTCAATTTAGGGCCTGAAGGGCACATGCAAAACCAATAATGATTTCTTCCAGGGCCTACAAAAAATTTAATTATTAGAGCTCGTAAAATGTATACAAGAACATTCAACAAACAACTAAATTTACTTTTAATTTAAAAACTGAATCAAAACCAGGTACAAAAAAGACTATAAAATCATAAAAATGTTCTCTGTTTAAAGATTTAATGAAAATATAAAAATTAAAATATTAAAACAAATAAATAGGAAATTCAAGTAGAAATGTGGACTAGGCAATAATTACTCTTAACCTCTAAAAACAATAATCAAACAGCTTTGTTGTCTTTCTAAATAATGCGTAGAGATTTAGCCTTTTATACTCATTGTATTTCTATAATCTATGAATTTTCAATATATATATTTTTCTTTTTTTAAACACCTCAATCAAAACCACAGAGGCCTTTTTATAAAATTTATATTTAAAACAATTATTACAAACTAACTTTTTGTATAAAAGTAAACACACAGGACTGGGCAAGCTTGTTTGAGAAACCACACTTTTTTAAGGTTTTGTAGTACCCTTATTAGCAGTAAATATGAGATGAAGTTTTTTTTAAAAGCTATTATTAAAGCAAGAAATATTAGTGTACTACTTAACTGTTTCTATTTCTAAATGTTCCTTTTAAAATAATACTGTTTTATCCGACAGATAAAAAATTTTTACATCATTTTATAAACTGTTTGATTTCATTGGCTAAAATTAAATACATGGAAAATAAAATGAAAAAACATGACTATTCATGAATATTAACAAGGACCCCAAAAAGCAGGAAATGGACCCCCTTTTTCATAACAAGGGGACCAAAAGACCCTACTTTTCCAGATCCTAGATCTATCACTAAACAGTCATACACACATTAAAAATCTGGTTGGCTTATCAAAACTTGCTAAAAATCCAAATGAATGATTGATTGAGTAGCAGCCCTGTTAATATTTTTAACACATAAACGACAACTTTCATTTTCTTAACAGAAATGTTTTGGCAGTATCTTCTGCCTTTGTCTGTGCTCAAATCAAAAACAAAAGTTGTCAAATATGTGTTAGAAATATTGATAAGAATCATTCTTTCTGAACTTGGCTTAGAGATAAAAAATTCTTGTTTTCAAAGTAAAATGTGTTATATTATAACAAACTTTATATGTTTTATCCAGTCCAAAGATTGTCTTAGTAACAAAATGAGTATTCACAGAATGTTGTATAAGTTTATGTTAATTTTCTCCTTTCATATATTCTTACCAAGAGTTTTGGTTTAAGTTTTAAACTATTTCCATAAAATACTAATATCATCGTTTTTGAACACAGAGTGTTTTGTTAACTTAATACTCTGTAACCCATACTAACTCACTGTTCCTCTAGTATTTGCCAAAGTTTTCAGTCATAATTTTTAAATACAACAAATATTATAGAAACTTAACTGAGGACTCTGAAAAAGCCAAATAATTGCATCTCTTAACTTAAACCAACAAGGAATATTTAAATATTTCATGGTTGCTGAATGAAACACCTGTTTTTAACTTAAGAAATATATTCCAACTGAACTTGGTTATCTTGTTTGAATAATAACACTAATAACGATCGAACAACGTAACGATATTCACAACATGAATTGCCATTCGAAACTTAAACAGGAAGAAATATTATGAAGAGTGGCAAAATTCTAAGAAGATTGTATGCACGTCAACCAAGAAACTTTTAGAAACGTTAAATACAAAAGACGAGAAGTATATCAATTAAGTTACATAAAACATATTTCTGGCAGTCAATGACTAGTTGTATATAATTAAACTAAAATTTGTAGTGTTTCAAAGCAATAATTTTTGTCGCAAATGAGCGACCAATATCTGAAGGCTGCCAAAAATTATATTAAACGATTACGGAAGTCTGTGTTTCTTAAACTGCATTCGCTACTTTGTATTTCAGGTGGAAAAATATACAAAATTTAAAAACAAAAGCACAGACAACGCTATTTATGAAAGCATTCGGTGGCAGCGATGCATGTCAATATAAACAAAAGTATTTAACTATTTCAAAAAAGTTTTTGATTAAATGTCCGGTCTTAAATGCTGGAAATCCAACATATTTTTTCAACGTCAAAATAAACTATTTATAACCGCAAACGTAATGAATTTATTTAGAGATGTCTAAACTGGCTAACGGTTCCCCAAGACTACAAAACATGAATCGTTCACTCTGCTTGCCAAATGAAATCAGATTCTTGAATTAATCAGTTTTTGAGTAAAAAGAAAAATATACATTTTCTTCAACACTTGAAAAGCTTTCAGGGAAATGAAAGAAAATATTCCGCTTCGCACAAACGAAAATATTTTGCCCTATGTAGGTATTGTAGTTATCTCACCTCTTCGGTGTTTGTATCCTCCGATAGCAAGCTTTGTAACTCACTCAGAGCACTTGCTTGAGAATCCGAGAGACCTTCAATATACCCAGTCATTTTTCTGGTAGATACTGGTGGAAAGATTAAAAACGACCATAAACTAGTTTTAATACATCCGTTTTGCCCTTTTCACAGCTGGGCAAAACAAACCTCGAGCAACTTAAAGTACCCAAATTAAAGTGCGATAAACGAGCAAACTGTTCTACTTAACAACGGATACGACTAATATTTTCTAAATTATTGATCATTTGAATTGCATACACAAATATAGCTCACCATAGGGACTTTTCCTTTATTGTCAACCCTCTCGCAACATCCCTCCCGACCGTCTGACTGCGCTGAGCTCCACTTAATTCGCGCCAAGTTTATTCTACCCGCTTCAAATCTGGTAGTCCGCTCAGTCGGGAGAAAATAGAGGTTCATCACCCTCTGTTTAGCAAAAACACTTGTTTCAGAAAGTTATACGAATTTCATAGAGAATCAAAATATAAGTTAACCAAATTAAAAGCCTAGTTTATTTGTCTGGCGAAAATACAGTTTAGGTTTGAAGCTAAAACCTTTAATAATGTTATTCTTGTAAGCGGGGTAATCAATCAGTTCTCATTGTTGTTTTAGCTGGTCTACAAGTCCACCAATTGGAACACGTGGCACGCCATTTGAGGTTCCCGGATGTTTCGGTCTGACTCTGATAACGTTTGCTTCGAAAGTGGCGACGATGTTTGGGTCGTCGGTATGATGTTTGTCGATGGGTTTTAAACGGTTGGTTTGCGTGCACAGCCAGCTTGATGGGCGTTTCAGAGGGGGAGATACTTTTAGATTGAAGTAACGTAAAGTTTACATTCGCGGAAAAGCCGATTGGTGCTTGTAAGAACCTCCGCGGTTTGTGTTGGAGTGAGTAGGCAGCGGAAATAGAGTCCTGTTGACGGCATCGTGCACTCATCGTGCATTTGTTTGGGGGGCTTTGCATAAACCCACGGGACCATCTAATTGTACAGCTTTATGCCATTCACAACGGTTTAAAGAGGAATTTCAAACGGACGATGAAGAACAAGAATAGGATCACTGAAAGTACTATGGAAAGGTAAGATTTTGATTGTACATACTCTTCAAACAAAATATTTACGAGAGCTCGTGGTTTTACCCAGATTCGTATACATTCATTCTCGCCACGCTTTTTGTCGCATTCTAAATGGGTTTATATGCTAAACTATAGCGTTGCTTCTGAATGCATTTAATGATGTACTTTTTTCTATGAAAACAGAATTGAAAAGACAAAGAATCTCGTCGGTTTCTGTTTTGTTTTACGATCATATAAATGCTAGCTACCAAACTTGATTCAAGAACGAGCAAGAACGAGCATTGAGTTGGTTTGATTCGCTAAATCTTTACCTAAGTCATTTCTAAAGACTCGAAGATTACTTTCGTTTATGTATATCCTTTTTTTCGAGTGGTTGAAGTTCTAGATTTTCTCTTACATGAAAGCATTCCCCTACTAGGTCCTGCTATGGATTGCATGACCTCCAACCGGCTAGCGCAACCATCTGGGGTGCTCCCAACGCTATTTCGAAGTACTACTGTTTTAAGCAATCTGAATCTCCCTAATGAATCAAAGTTATATTTTCATAAAACTACGAAGAACTGCTGTTTTTAAAATCTGCAATTGCTGGCTAGGTTGATTCTGTTTTGTTTTGGTTAGCGTGAAAACGGAAGGTTGTTTTCCGGTGTGATATGTGAAGAACATGCTTTTTTTGACGGGGTTGCTTTTGTCGTTCTGCATGATCGCATCAATTGGAGCTGACAGCCTAGTTTGACTCTGTATTGCTGTAATACGAAGTATCTCTGTAACAGATATCCAGATATCAGGGCTGTCCGTAGATACTACTACGATCGGCTCATCGTTCTTGCATGTGTCGGCGGGGATTTCCTGAGCTAAGTTTGGAAACACATATTGCACGGACATTATGAGTTACGAGCGCCAGATGGAATTGTAGAATTTGGAAATTTGTTTATATGGAAGTCTTACAAGAACATTGTCACGGCGTTTCGGCTACGGCTACATCATGATCGGCTGCAAAATAGTAACGATTCTATTGTTGGTTGGTGCAGTTTTGATATTTGTGGAGTTGGCAAAATATTGTAATTTTCTCCGACCTTGTTCTATCCTTTAAGTTCTGAAGACCTTTTCCAACTGTTATATTTCTTTAGTACATTTCTAACGATTTGAATGTTCACGGGATATAGTTTGATGTTTGGCTTGCGTCCCGTTTTGTCAATGGCAACCGCATATTTTAGATATTTCAACATTGAAGATTTCTCTTTTTGATAATAATTATAAAATCGGAACCCAGACAAACACTCAGGCGGTAATCAAAACGGTGTGCAAATTAGCTTTTACTTCCTCCTAAGATAACTCATTTTAGCAGCTATTAAAATGAGCAAAATTTAGTTTTATCAATTGGGTACCCAACACATACATATTAATATAGAGTAAGACACTGCTAAAATGAGACCTGCAAAGCTTCTTAAATTTAGATTAACATTTTCACTATAGAAAATTATTTAAGGTAACTGGTTTAACGACTGCTAAATTTAGTATTTTATTTTAAGCAGGAGAATATTGATTTTCCAAAAATACACACAAACCAATTTTAGGAAACATGATATTGAAATTCAACAGTTTTTACTGGTTTGCCTACTTTAGTAGCTACTGACAATGGTAACCACCATTATCATCGAAATATCACAAATTTGGCTGGTCCTTCTTGCTTGTCACTTGGGGGTACAGCACTAGTTTATATTTCCTTGTGTGTAAGTCAACCATTTTTGACTTGAGATTTAAATGCTTTGTTTTTATAAGAACAGTAGATTTGGTAGAGGCTTGTTGTTCTTAATATTTTTTTTTTATTTTTTTTAGTTTGTTCTTACTGTATTTCAATGTGTGGTTTAAATCAAATAAAAACTAAACCTAAGGTATTTTAATACAGGTTTATTGTGAGCCTGAACTAACTTCAGGGCAAGTACAGCACATAATTTGAGGCAGTGACAATGACTAAAAAAGAGAAAAAAGCACTGCAAATCATTTATTCAATCTGTGTTTTTGAGTAAAAGTACTAACAACCATTTATTTTTTCTTAGCTTATCTGAAAGTGCATATTTGAAAATGAACATCTACAAAAAAGTTTTTGATTTGAACAAAACTATTTTTACAAAGCTTTTAGTTCTACATTTTTTTGGTCAACTCATGTTGCTGGTGACAAGGATGACTGGCTCAATATGACGTACATTAAGGAATTTGAATTTCATCCCATTAAAATAAAACAATTCTGTCGGAGGAGGAAAGATTTATAGAAACAGATAATGAAAGTCAAGCTGGAATGCATATTTCCGGCATTTTTACACTCCACTGTTTTGGTTGTTTGAGGAACAGTGTTCGACCTTAATCCGCATCATATTGATGGCACATCAATAATAATGTTGACATTGTCTTTATTTGTCCATATTTTGTGCGAGTTTATGCATTTTAAACATTTCTTATTACTGGGGAAGAGCGAAGCTTTTACGCTCAAAATGTCTTATCGTATTTCATATCTTAAATCAGTGTCAAACAATATAACTTTAGCCTATTTTACAATCATGCCTGATTGCAGTTTTTCTATTTATACCTGATGTCACATCTGTAATCTACATCATGTTGACTTAGTATTTAATGTACTAAAATGGCAACAAATATATTGTTTATAAAGATCAGTAAAATGGTCATGTTTTGTTGAAATCAAAAATTGTTTTGGACTCTTTTTTTAAGATACATACTTTCAGATAAGAAAACAAAAAAAAAGTTAAGTTTTGGGCACTTTAAAGATTGAAATTGAATTAAATATGAAAAAAAGTAACTTGTTCTTAAATTTTGGCCAATCTGAGTCTTGTTGATCTTTTTAAGTTGTTTAAGATTACAAAAAAGAGTGTATTCCATCAAAATCAACCAGCACAACTTCAGCAAGTTTTGTTTTGGGTCCCGTTTTTACAAAAATGTTATAAAGAACAACATCATCGTGGCATTTCTATTGCCCATAGAAAATGATTTGTTTTTATTTTAAGTAGCTATGTGGCATTTCTATTGCCCATAGAAAATGATTTGTTTTTATTTTAAGTAGCTAGTTGAGATGCAAGTAAATACAGAAGTAAATGTTTAACCATCTTCTCTGCTAACAAGTGTTTATTAAATATGATTTGTTTTACTACAGTTGAACGAACTAGAAACACAAAGAAACAATTTGACAATGAAAAAAAAAACATGAACTATGCAGCAACCAAATATTAAATAAGGAGATATAATGTAGAGTTATTCAAATTTGCAATAATTAATGATCAAACTTTTGAAACGAAATTTTGTTTATTTTATGTTTTTGAACAGCAAAAGGTCAAGATATCCCTCAAAATATAATTTTATCCCTTAATGTCCAATGTAGACCCTAATATTATTTTGGCTGGCTGTTTTTGGCATGAACGGATTACATAACATTGTAGTTAGAAAGTATTATTAATAATAATTATATTTGTAATTGTATTTAGTTATATATAATTTATGCTTCTCATCTCTCAATTAAAGTCATGTTGAGGTAATGAAATTAGGTTTATCTCTGATCTTACAAGCAGCTAAACATTTTCTGATTCCCCCAAAGTTATAGAATAAGTTCATCTTAAAAAGCTGCCAATTGAAAACAAGTTCCCAGTAAAACAAAGAATCCTCCAGTGACAGTCTTGTATTTGCAGAGTGGAAAAAACTAGTTTAGTCACAAGTAATTCAACAGTCTCAAGTAAACTTTTAAGTAATAGTTATTGTACATTGAGTATCAAAAGCTTCTTCTTAGACAGAATACAACTATAAACATAAAAAAGAACAAACCTAATTTGAAATAATGCAGATTTACCTTTTTTGCTATTCATCAACATTAAATAATATAATCTTGTTTCAATGAAAAGCTAGCAGTTATTCATTTTCTAATTCCCCAATTATACTGCAGTAGGAATGCAAGTTTACTTGTAGTCTGCAGATATTTTGAACCCTGGTGTTAAATGAGTTCACAGCTTACTAAACATAATTTTTTTTAACTGTTACAAAAACTTCATTATGGCTTGTACAATGTGTATTTTGATATTGTTCTTTTTTTTTCTTGTGCCAGGAGTGACTCAGAAGAAGAGGTGAGGAAGCACTTCATTGTTAATTTTGCACTACTACAACATTCCTTCAAAAACACACAAAGAGCATAGGGGAGTTTTATTTGTTAAATTTATTTTCCATAAAACGTGCAATTTGGTAAAAAAGTTCAAAAGAAAGTACTCCTCAATTTGAATGTTAATTCAAGAAAAAAATTATTGTGTCACTGGCAGGAATCAAACCTGTAATGCCTTTATTGCCGCTAATCACAATATTCTGAATATTAGAGGGGCGAGATCAATTCTTGTCAGTGACTCAGAATTAAATTTCTCTTCTAGTGAGTTTAGGAATGTAATAGGGAGAGAAATATGTTCTTAATTTTGTTGAATTAGAACAGTTTAACTTAGTTTTGTTAAATGAAGAAATAAAGAGATAAAGAATTTCTCGGACAAGTATTTACTGGTTTCATAAAATTGATGTATCTTAATAAGTAAACTAAGTGCAAGTCTTTCTATGAAAATATTGGTCTTTAATTCTTTCAGCCCCAAACACAACAAAGGTTGTGTTGGTAAATTCTTCCAACTAGGACCCATACTTTTTGTTTAACCAGGTTAGGAGAATTTGGCTTTCATTTTATTGTTCACTTTGGTAAGATAAGTTTCAATTTTCTCATTACCAAATGACTTATTTTGTGTGTTTTATATGAGAAGTTAGATGTTGATAAACTGGCCTGGGCTGAAAGGGTTAAGTGTACAAACCAACTGTAATGATTTCAGTTTTAGATATTAAGTAAAAGAGAAGAAACTGTAATCTATATGCGCTTGGGTTAGCGAAAAATCAGTAGAATAATTCCCTGGTCCTGTATAGGGAGTTATATATAACAGACTTGTTTTTGGCCAACCCGTGAGAGTGCAGAAGTTGGTATTTGACTTGCAGTGTAATAGTTAAATTTTAAAATGCTTTAAATAAAGCATTAGTTGAAAGAATATTTAGTCTCAGATTCAGAAAATTAAAGGTTGGAGTAATATGGTTTTGCCACAAATTTTAAATGGCTTATATTGGTGGATTTCAACAAGAAATTTCAAAAAATGAAAAGGGACCTTCAAGAGCATTTTGGTGTAATGTTACCTTCAAACTTTTACAAGTTGTTTTTACTAGGTACCATATTTACTGATATACAGTATAAGACACACTTTTTTCACTCTAAATAACTTTTTTACTCCAAAATAACTTTCAAAATCGGTATACATAGATGAATTATGTAACTATGTAATAATTTTTCTGCGAAAATGACCTAAAACTTCCTGTTTAGGAGTTTCAATAATGGGCAGCAGACTGCATTAAAGTAGGCGGCTGTACCCAATGAACTTAAAAAAAAAGTGTTTGTTAAGAAAGTAGACAGGATTTGAGCGACAAAATTTGCCAGTTGCTGGTTTCTATTGAAAACCCTGCCAGTTATGTTTTGTGTTTTGGTGCGTTTTTTATAATATGAGTAAAAATGGTAATCAAGAGGCCTGTCATTGATATTTTTCATTTCGCCCCCCAGGTTTCAGGTGAGCAAGTGATCTCGTCAACAGAAGAACACCAACCACCATATTATGAACATGTTGAGGAGAATATTTATCTCATTGACAAGTAAGTAGAGTTAGAACTATCAGATTAAGTTTGAGTGTTATACAAGAAAACAATGTTCAGAAGTGATAACTTTTTGTTTTCATTAAAATGTAGCCAGTATGATTAATATAGGACTTCTTTTCACACAGTGGAACCATACCAAATGGTCATCTCATTAATACGACCACTTTGTTATAGAAGTCACTTTCTTTTGGTCTGCCAATTTAATGGCCTTACACAGGGTTCTCACCTGGGGCCAGTTGTTTGAAAGCCGATTAGCGTAATCCAGGGTTGATTGCAATGACAACCAATAGGTTTTGTTAAGAGTTAATCCTGGGTTAAAGTTAATCGGCTTTCGAACAACTGGCCACTGGAGGAGAATGTTAAAACTTAAGTGTAAGCGACTGGATTCCAAATGAGCTAGACTAACTGTAACCTGGTTATACTAGTAAGTATTCCTGAGCCAGGCAGCACCTTATAAACCTTATATTGCATTGCCCCCAAAGTCACCAAATACAACAAACAGTGCTATAATGTGTGTTCGATTTCATAAACTGAAACTGACTTCTTCAACAGAACCATGATATTTTTGTTTAACATGTGGAAACTAAGATTAATTTTCTTCTGTGCTGGCTGGAAGTGGTTTTGCAACTTTTAGAGGCATCTAAAGCCCACCGCACACTTGAGCGATAGCATGCAATTTTCGTCGCATGCAATTGGTTTGTTATCGCACATTCACCGCACATGTTTGCGAGAAGATGCAATAACCTCCAACAAGGTGCACTCACTTTTAAGGAAATCAAACATGTTTGATCCATGCGATCAATGTTGCATGCGATAGAAATTGCATCGCAGGCCCCCACACACAGAAGCGATGTGCTGCAATTTTTATTGCATGCAACAAAAATTGCATGCTATCGCACAAGTGTGCGGTGGGCTTTAATGACTGAAAGGGACAGCTCATTCAGCCGCCAGCCAGTCATTTTTGAGAAGCCTGCATACTTTTTCTTATGACAAAAACCTTGTTAATACTGTCACCCCATTATTGTGGTCAAATTTTTACAGCCCAAAGGTGACTGTATTAACCGGTTCCCACTGTACATTCAAGTTTCGCAAAAGTATGTAGTATAAATTATTTGTTATTCACAAATCTGCAGTCTCATAGGTAAAGATAATTTACCCAAAATGCAAAATTTTAATTTGACCATAAAATAAACTTATAGACACACTTAAGTAGAAAACAACTTGTTCAACAGTGCATGTTGTTTTCTCTCTTGCATTTCTTGATGTTATTCATGTTGTTTTTGCAAATGATTAGGAAAAAGAGAATCAATAAGGAAGTGCGAAGAATGCAGTGCGAGTGCACTTACGATCCAGGTATGTTTTTTAATGTCATCTTTACTGGGATTGTGTTACACTGAATATGTAAGAAAAAGTTTATAGTTAACATGTGCCTATTGTGCTATGAATATGTTTTGAATGCATAGTGAGTTTTAGAGAAGCATTTGATTGCATGAGATTAAGCTGAGTTCTAGTACTTCCTTAGCTAGCTTCTTGAGTGCTCTCCCAACTTCCAGATGCGTTCACATAAAACAGGCCACATTAAACCTTGAACTATTTTTGAACATTTAAGTGCAAAATGCAAAAAAGTAGCAACTTTATGTTACAATAATTATTGTCAAGATGGATAACCAGCTGTGCTTGTGTCTAAGTTACCCAATTATTAGTAAAAACTCTCATCTCAGCTTCAGCTTACCACTGACAAAGATATGTTGCATCTCAAATTTTTGAACGATGCAATATAAACTTCAAATTCTTCAAAAGCTTCAATTAGTGTGTTATCATTCATTAACTGGCTAATGATTTTCCTAATTAATATTTTTCCTAGATGATCCTGATCAGGCGTGTGGAGAGGACTGTCTTAATCGGCTACTAATGATCGAATGGTAGGTGGTAGTTTGAATCTTAAAAACATACTGGTTTTATAGAATTTCCTTAAAATGTGAAATATTTTAAAATGCAAAAGTATGTTTTGCCATCTGTCCTTTTCCAAAATGTCCAATGCTATGTATTTTAATATATCATTTTGCTGACTCTCTCAGCTGTGGTTCTTGCAATCTGAATCAATGTGATGTGTGAACATGAATTTTACAAAAGAAATGAGAGCTTGCCGCAAACACTCCATGTTTTAACAGATAACTTACAATTTAGAGTTTCAAAACTTGTTTTCATTAAAAGCAGTTTTTTCTTTTGTCAAACTCAAAATTCGAGTGTACCATATCTCGAGACAGTTATTGTCTTACGCATTGTCTGTTGATCAGTCCTTGCTGTGGTAAACAACTCTCCCCATTACCATAGAAACTAATAATCAGCTTCCACTAACAAAGATATGTCACATTTCACATTTTTGAATGATGCAGTTTAAACTTTAAAATCTTCATGTAAGAACAAACAAAATATAGCAATCTTAATTTTACAGCATGGAAAAAGAATAAAAAAAACAGAAGGGTGCTGAAAAAATTCAGATGGGTACTAGGAAAAATAGAAGGGTGCTGGGAAAAGAGGAGGGCACAGTGCCCTTTCTGTTTTGCCCTGGTGAGAACACTGGACATCATAGTGCAATGTTCCAGATGCTGTTAGGTATAATGATGTTAGAACAGTAACAAATTATTCTGCTATAAAATAATCTCATAGTGTATTACTGTCATATTCTTAATCTCATAAATAATATTTTGTTTTGTTTGACAGTAATGGTAGATGCCGTTGTGGAGAGTTCTGCACCAACAAAAGATTTCAGCAGGTTTATTTTCATTTTTTCTTTGATAAGTTTTAATGGAAATAATGATGTTTCACTACTAGAGAAAACCTGTGAAAAGACTTGTGGAAAAACTTGTGAAGTTTCTCAGAGTCACAGGTTATTTTCACAGATTTAGCATGTAGACCTGTGAAAAGGGAATGGCTCACTGGTAAACACCAGTGGAAAAACCTGTGAAATTTCTAAGATTCACAGGTTATTTTTACAGGATTAAGATGTAGACCTGTGAAAAGGGAACAGCTCACTGGTAAACACCTGTGAAAAGACCTGTGAAATGAACCTGTGAAAAGCTGTTAACAGCTGTGAAAGGGAAACAATTCACAGGAAAAAACCTGTGGAATAACCTGTGAAAAAAAACAATGAAGCCAAACCTATGAAAATACCAGTGAAAAGCCTGTGAAAAACCTGTGACAAGAAAACAATTCAAAGGAAAAAACCTGTGAAATAACCAATGAATCTTGAAGTTAGCAATAGTAATGAAGTGCTGCAAGATAATTTTTATGTCCTATTACAAGGCATTAAATTGTTGACACCAGAGATGGTCTCAGGCATTATTTTTATCTAGTACCAATCCTTACTCTTAAATTTCAAAATATATATTTTGAAATATCACAACAGATCTACAATTCTTCAACAAAATATTAAAGTGAAAAATATGTCAGGCCATGAGGCTAGGTACTACCTTACACTTCACACAGTTATAAAAGCCATGAATTTGTATTAATTTAACAAATTGAAGTGGTTTTGTTCTAAATTTAAGAATGTTGCGCTTTCTTTCTTTCAATTCAAAAGGTGTAGTTGGCATTTAAAGATGAATTAGGAGTTTGATTCTCTGAGTGAAAATTAATTTTTGGGTTTGGAGGAAAAGATTTAACTTGATTGAACCTGAAATTGTGCAGCCATTTTTTTGTAACCTCATTTTTTGCAAAGTGATTTGTGGTTTCAATGTGAAAGTTTTCATTGACTAATCATTTAATAATTGTTGATTCTATCGAGTAAATAATAATAACTAATAATCTTTTTCATCTTTTCTTGATGTAAAAATCTTTATTTTAGCTCATGTGAAGACTTTGCTTATGGTTGTTTCTCTGTTTTATAGGGTTGCAAGGTTAAGGTTGAAGTTTTTAAAACTGAGAAGAAAGGATGGGGATTAAAAGTCTTCGAAGATTTAGAAAAGTTAGTATGTGCCACTGTCTGCCTGGCCATAAGTTCACAAACATATTTTTCTTTTATCATCTTTCATCTTAATATAAATTAAACTATAGTTTAATTTTTTTTGTTTAAGTTTTTGAAACTGGTTTGTATTTTTCAAATTGGTTAGAATATTTTAAATTAGTTAAATAATACTTAATTTTTTAACTAATTAAGAATCATGCTTAAATTATAGTGGATTAAAGAATCATGCTTAAATTATAGTGGATTAAAAATTAATTTGGTTTAAAACAATAGTTATTATTAAACTAGTTTAAACATCTTGGTTAAAATTATGAATGTTACGGATATGAAATAAGTTAAGGCTATTTAAACTAAAGTTATAAATGTTTTGGATATGAAATAGGTCAAGTCTATCTAAACTGAAGTTATAAATGTAATGGATACGAAATAAGTTAAGTCTATCTAAGTTGAAATTCTAAATGTTAGGGATATGAAATAAGTAAGTCTATCTAAGTTAGTTACTTAAGCCCTTAAATCCTCCTGGAACATAGGCCATCAACGATCTCCTTCCTCCATTTTCTTCCATCTTGGGCTTGTCTTTCTAATGTTTTCCAAGTGTGCCCCAGTCCATTATTTCTGCTTCAACATCACGCCTCCAGGTGTTCTTGGGGCGTTTTCTCTTCCACTTACCTTAGGGGTTCCATTTCAATCTTGTCTCCTAACACTGTCTTGATGTTGTGCCAATCCATCTCCATTTTCTTCACCTAATTAAGTTTATCTAAGTATCTAATTTAAAATTACAAAATGTTATGGATATACAGGGATCAGTTTGTAACTGAGTATTGTGGTGAAGTCATGAGCTATGGAGATTTTCAGGACAGAGCTGAAAGATATGACCGTGAAAACAGGAGGCACTACTACTTCATGACTTTGAGAGCAAATGAGGTTTGAAAATTTTTATTTCTTAGATTATGCTAATGAAATTTGCAAAGGGTTTCTAAGCAGAGTTTAGTGTTTTATCTAGCTACAACAAAAGACAGAGCAGCCCTATTTGTATAATTATATATTCATTAGATCATCAGCATTAACAAGATTGACTTGTGTAACCAATCTGTTGATGCTGATTGGGCAGTTGCCCAATTACAAAGTAAGCACTATGATAACAAGCAAAGAAGTTGCTGACTATTTAATTTGGCTCAGAACTACATCCTTTCAAGTGATCAATCAAACTGTGCAAAAACTTTGAAAAGATGAATAATACTGTACCTTTGGTTTTGGTTTTCCTTATGATGATAAGGCAAAGACTCTGTTTCTCTCAGGGCCTTAGATAGGTTTGACCGAGCACTGGAAGAAATGATAGGGTGCTACACCCTTTTGTTTTTGCCTAGTGAGAACACTGTTAGTCTAGAGTAGGTACTATCTAGTTTAGTAACAAACTTATTTACTGTAATGTACCTATCAATATAAAGCCCGGGAAGGGGGGGTGTGGGCAAGTGTGGGGACTTGTGTCTGTGACCCAAAATTTTTGTAAAACACCCATGGGTCGGGCGTTGAAAAATCGTCAAATTAATTTCAAGGTCCCCACCCCTGGAACACAAAATACATCAAATCTCTCCTCCCCTGGCCCGGGTAACAAGGCAGTTACAAAAGGTTCTGAAAATGAAACTTGGGTGTTATAAAAAATACATTAGCATTTTTTAATTTGTTTTCTAACACGGTTGAAAAAGAAAAAGGCAAGAACTTGTATTATCTTTGTGGAATTATCGATTGTTATTGAGCACACAAGTTTCCTCCGCAAAAACCCGATTGCAACTTCCAGCTCACCATACAACTGAATAAAAAAAATTCAAGAGCATCTTATGAAAGCACCGTCAAGGCTACTTGTAGACTCTGCTTTAGGTAACTCTATTGTAAACAAACCTCTTTAATATGAAAGGCGAAGAGGTACAAAAACCCAACGAAAGTACTTTTCTCTGTTGATTTTATAAACGAAAATAATATGAACTATAATCAGAGGCTCTATTACTACAATGACATGGCCATTTCGTTCCCAGGCTCAAATTCAACTGCCCGCCCCCGGGCTTGACAACGATCAAACTTCCCCCCCCAGGAAGGTCAGTATCGTCAAATGCCTAGCCCAGGGGCCTAAAAATCATGTCAAATGCTCGCCCTATGCCCAGGTACCCCCTCCCCCCCTCCTGGGCTTTACATTGATACGTGCATAAGGGTATCCAAGGCTTTGAGCCCATACTCTCGAGCCTTTCTTTATTTGGACAAATCAAGTTGTCAAGATAATTGGGTTGTGGTAACATTTTATGTGGAATTAGGTATTTGCTCTGAAATCACACTAATATGGATAAATAACATTGTTATGATTAACTTTGGGTTTACTTAAAACTTTTCTTTCAAGATCATTGATGCTACTTACAAGGGGAACTTATCAAGATTTATAAATCATAGTTGTGATCCAAACTGCGTCACTCAAAAGGTAAGTCTGTAACATTTAGAGCCTTGTAAAGCTTTGAATCTGTTCTAAATATTCAATGTACTTGGTGATGTCCCTATCAAGTATATTTGCATTTTTTCTTGTGCATCTATGAAATTCGATCAACTGTAATTGGTGTACTTAGCACACCCATGCTCATGTTAGTGCCCATCTCCCTTTTTCAGACATAAGTTCTTGCTCAGGAATGTTTTGAATCTTGTTCACCAAGTGCATCGAGGCAATGGTTTTGAACTCTCTTCAAAGCAGCTCTTGATAGGGGTGGGAGGTTATGAATGACCAAATCAAGTCAACTGATAAGTGGTATGACTAGTCTATAAAACAGTTAAAAACCTCTTTTTGTCTCTATTCAAGCTGGGTCATTCGGCTATGCTTGGGTCACCTCCTTCTGCTGAACCAACTCTCATCTCTAGGTACAGTAATTGCAGTTTGGATGTACCAAAACATGAGGACTCCTTCACCTTGTATTCTACTAATCAGATGGAAGTGGGCCGCTGTGTTCCTCTACAGGTCTTTCTTCTTTTTTCCCTTCCTTCCACCTCTGCCATACAGAGCTTTTAACCTATTCATACCCATCCACTAAAATATTGTATCTCTTTAAACTCAACACTGGACTGCTTGTCTCAGATTAGATTAACAAGACTCTAAGTCAGCCAAAGGCCTCTAAATAAGTGAAACAACATTCCATTTCATAATTCTATGGTGATTGAACAACATCCATTTTGTTGTGTGTCTGTATTTTCTAGTGGACAGTGAATGGCTTGCTCAGAATAGGCTTTTTTACCTTGAGAAGTATTGCAGCAGGAGAAGAACTAACCTTTGACTACCAGTTCCAGAGATATGGGTAAGATATTTATCATTAATTATTTTACCTTATTTTAGATTTTTTGGATGATCTTTCATTTTTGAAGACATACAGCTGTATATGCTAATGATACAGAGACGGTCAGTAAAATGGCACTGAGGCCTCACGGGTTTGTACAAACTAAAAGCCTGTACTGGATCCTATTGTAGTAAGTCAATTTAAAGTTTAACCAACAACCCCTTAATTTAGCATCTGGCTGATAATTCATCCAAATTTTTCAAATTTTCAACTTATTATCTTGTTAAGATTAACCTAATGAGTACTTGTTAGTAGTGAAGTTGATTTTGAAAAATTTCGCTGAGCAGGCACTTGATTGTTTACAAATTTAAGTTATTGACAGCGATGTATCAAATTCATACTGTATAATTAGAATATTTAATTCATTAATGCTTTTAATTGAAAATGTTTGTTGCTTAATTTGAGACATAATTTTGTTGACATTATATTTAGGAAAGTAGCCCAGAACTGCTACTGTGGGGCCTCCAATTGCAGAGGAATTATTGGGGGCGAAAAGCATACTCCTTTAAAGCAATCGTATGAAAAAATAGGTAAAATATTTTCTGTTGACTTACTTTAATTTTATCTGTGTTTACCATGCTTGCCTTCATAGAAAGAACTAAAGATAGTCCTATCCCCACTTCAGGGGTCAAAACTAATCTCTTGCAAAAAAATTAGGACAAATAGAGACCTTTTGGTTCAAAAGCAAGTATCAGTTTTTCCTATTTGTATACTGTGCTTGAGAAGAAATCATGTTGCTAAATCTCAAAGTCCACGCACCAAGTTTTTTTTATTCAACTTTCATTGTAAGCAAAACAACAATGACAATGTTGGAAACACAATCAAATTGTGCAATTTCATCACACTTACAGTATGACGATTGGAAGAAGTTGTACTCATACTCGATGCAGAGCCAGTCTTAAGGTCTCTAAAAATTAATGAACCTGCTCAAACCAGCTTTTAAAAACAAAATTAATGTGTTTTGATTTGTTCCAGTTGCTGGAAGCCTGTAAACAAAAGCTGTAAACAAAACAACAATGACAATTTTGTAAACACAATCAGATTGTACAATTTCATCGCACTTACAGTATGACGAATTGTAAGAAGTTGTACCCATACTAGATGCTGAGTCTTAAGGTCTCTAAAAATAAATGAACCTGCTCAAACCAGCTTTTAAAAATGAAATTAATGTGTTTTGATTTGTTCCGGTTGCTGAAAGCCAATAAACTACAGTTAAACATTCATATTAATTTCATAATAGAGTAGTTAAATTAGTAACAAAAATGTTTTGAATGTCATCTTCTGTTAGTTCAATCTTTACCCTTTCACTGCTATAGTGTTGGTCAACATTGATCTTCTCTTTACTGTATCAGTGGGAACCAAGCTGTGTGGTTTTGAAAAAATAATTTCTATGAATTTCAATCACAATGATTTTGTTTTTGGCCATATTGCAAACTTCTCCACTCCTATTCAATTCTGATCAATTTAAATACTTTTGAACAGTGCCATAGGCAACAAAAGTTGACAGATTGGAAAGCAATATATTTTAGTGTTTTTACAAGTATTAAAGGGTTGAAAGTTAGCAGGAATTGCATTGATACGATTAACAACATGACATATTCTTTCTTCACAGCTTCTTCATCTTCACCTTCCCCAAGGAGGAGAAAAAAGAGGAATTTAGCAAGCGAGTTTGATGATATGACAGTAAGTTTCTATATCCTCATTATAATTGTGTCATTGTCATGATAATGTTAATAGTTTAGCAAATGTAATAAAAATATATTTCATAAAAGCTTCATTTTGCTATGGTGTGGATAAGTCTTGAATCCTTCAATAGCATTTTAACTTTCTCAAAATTAAAAAGCTTTTTGTGTAGAGCAATGATCTTGCATTAAAACTGACTATTTAGAGATTGAGATTGATGTGAATTTTCCATTTGCCTTGTTGCAGTTGGAGGATGAGGTTGATCGGCTAGTTGATGACTATGGTGGGATGTGCAACCCTGAACAGGCCTTGAGACTGTCTCGACTTATGGTTAGAGTAGAGACAGCTTCTCAGAGAGTGCGACTACTCCAGGTTTTAAAGGTTTGCAAATCAGTCACTTTTACCTGTGTAACTTTGTGACTTTGATAACATTTTACACTTAACTCTTATGACAGAAGCAAACGTTTAGAAAATGTCACCACCAGTTGTGTGAGAAAACTGAAACTCAGACATAAATTTTTTTTATTTTGATAGATCTTACACCAAGTTTAAGGTCATTCCTCTGAAAAAAATCCACACATAGTTTTTTTTCAAACTTTGTCAATTTGTTCCTTTGTATATGTTGACTCCAAATATGGAATAAAAAGTGGGGGTCACCAACTTCGTTTTGGAATTACAGAGTCTCAAAATATGGTTATTTTATGCCAATTTAGTAAAAAAATGCCATTATCGCAATTTTTTGTCCGGCCGCCAATAACAAACTATTACTGATGTACACTAGGGGGACTTATATTCTTATCATTTCCTTTTAACTTTCATTCAGCTAATCTACACATTTAAGGAGTTCTGTCAACTCAATGTAATTAATCAACATGATTGTTCAGCCTTAAAATTACCTCATTCCTAGTTGAAAATAGCTAAAAATTGCCCACCAGAAGGACTTCAATGACCCAAATTCTGTACTTTCTATCGATAGATATTGTTTAAAATTTTGCACCTTTTGGGAAAAGTTATTTTGTCACAAAATTGAAAAAGAAAAAGGGGGGTCCCCAATTTCAGATTTTAGAAATTCAGCAAAATAGTGAAAATTAGCATCAAAACGGTATTTTC
The DNA here is from genome assembly GCA_026413305.1 of Hydrozoanthus tunicans. NCBI lineage: Eukaryota > Metazoa > Cnidaria > Anthozoa > Zoantharia > Hydrozoanthidae > Hydrozoanthus > Hydrozoanthus tunicans. The sequence continues at coordinate 9,199 of JAOBAT010034679.1, read as the reverse complement.
GTCAAGGGGCCTGGGGCAAGTGTGGTTAAGTACACCTCGATTTGTGTCCAAATGAATGGAATCGATTCTTGTCCGCGAATACATGAATCGTTTGGCAAATTTGAGCCATTAGCAAGAAATTTCCGTACAAATACAAATATTGTGAAAATGCGCAGAAGAGCTGCACAATGCAAAACAGAGGAATGACCTTAATTTGAAGGTTTTGTGGTAAAATGTCACATGCCTGAGAGGTCCAGGTTTGATTCTCAGTGCTGGACCTTCACTCAGTGGTGAGAAGTGCTGCCTTTGTTCTAACATCTGCAGATGGTTGGACGATTGCAACTTCTTCTTAAAAGGGCAATAAACTGTAGTCCCTTGATTTTTATAATTAGCTTTTCTGATTACCCAAAATCAAGTAGTAAAAACTGTAAAAGACAACTTGAGTTGAAAATTCTTTTAAAAGTTTTTAAATTAGTTTGCTTTTTTTTTGCAAATTTGCAATGCTTAAAACAAAGGTCTTGGTTATGTTTTTAAAAAACTCTTGCTAAAAGTTTCTTTATGCCTTTGTTTTTTTTTTCATAATGGAGGTGTTTGCTAAAAGGATTTTCTTTGTTTGTTTTCTTTAGAGGTCTACAGACCAAGCATGTTTGAAGGCATTCATTCGATTCCAAGGCTTGTCGCTGCTATGGAGTTGGATGATTGAAGGTGGAAAAACATCAAGAAGACTTCAGAAAGGGGTTGGTACATTTCTGTAGTCAAGGAAAAATAATATTAATGGTTGTTCCAGTTGTTTAACCTTAACATTGTATAAAGATGTACACTAAGTGTTTAATAACATACCTCACAAGTTACATCAATAATACATCTGTTATCTTGTGACTTAAAGTTTAATAATTATATTTGGTTTCCTTTTTGGGTATTTTAGACACGTAATTCAAACCAAGCATAATGATACAATGTTCAGCAACTCTTGAAAACAATTTATTTGTCAAAATATCTACAGCTTCTTGTGCCATTAGTCTTGGTGTTGGCGATAATTCTTGTTCTTATATGTACCAATATTGTTTCTATTTTTTTAAAGATCTTAGAAGTTCTTAGTTATCTCCCAATTGCATCCAAGAACCAAGTCGAAGATAGCAAAATTATCAAAGTTGTCAGAAAGTGGGCTCTTTCTTCCCCGGAAGGAGTATCAACGAGCAGTGGGCAAGACTCTCATGGCAACAGCCCAGCGGATTCAACCAGTACTAATGTGTCACAGTTTACTAATACACCCACGCAAGACAGTTCAGTTGCTTCAAGTGTAAAACCAATGCCAGAGAAAGGAAGTTTACTTGGCAAAGAATGTTCGACAATTGAAGAACATTCAGAAGATGAAGGTTTAGACAATGAGGTTGCAAGGAGTTTTAGTCCTTTAAAATTTAAGGTGAATGGTTTAAAAAGAAAGCGGGAAGCCGAGAGCTCTGATAAGTCACCAGATGATGGTTCAGAGGATGAGGAAAGGAAATCAACTGCAACAGAAGATGAGGATCGATCATCAACATCATCAGATGATGAAGAGATTGGGCTGAGAGCAAGTGAGCTGCTTAAATCTTGGAGTACCCTCAAGGTAATTTAATTCAAGAATACTTCATCAGAACAAATAAATGAATGACTAATTGTGTAAATGATGTGTATTATATTTTTATTAATATAGTTAACAAAATACCTTGTCTCAATCATTCCCAAGGAAGTGGCTGCAATGGACAATGTCTTGTTGTCTCATCAGCATTGCATAGCCAAGTTATGTGTTAAGGAGACACAAATTCTAAATCGACTATACAATGTGGAGTTAAGGGTCTATTACACTGGTGTTTGTGGCTGAAAATTATAAGATAAATTTTTATTTAAGAATTCAATATCCAAGGATCACTTTAATGATGAGTTCCAGGTTTGACATGTACATTACCTTCTTGCAAAGTTCCTTAAGAATATTAAGTTTCCACCACAATTTTGGTAATTTGCATTTGAAAAACCTTGATGTCTCAGCAACCATATTGCTTACTGAAAAAATCAACATTTTTCTTCTTTTTCAAAATCTGTCCTAACAAATTAAATTCCACAAACATGATATTTACAGTTTAATTAATAAAATAAGATGTTTTATAATTCATTGCAGTGTATTGTATTATAGTATAAGATAAAGTCCATTTTATTTTGCAATTTCAGGAAATTTACCGGATTCCGAAGAAAATTTCTACACCGGTAAATATTATCCTTAACTTCATTAGTTGCTTTGTCTTCAGTGAGTCTAGCCTCACTTGGTCCAGTGTCAACCAACCATTGCTTTTACTTGCCAGAGTAGTTCTGGTCACTAGCATCCTTCTTGGCAGAATTCTATAAAAAAAAAGTCACATAACTTCTTTTTGAAAATGCTAAATCCCTTATCGAGCTAAATTGCCAGTTGACTAGTTTGTCTTCCCATCAGGGACATAGCCAGGATTTCTAGGAGGGGGGGGTTCCAAATTGGTTCCAAAGAAAGCAGTTGGTCTAAAATCCTTTCATTAAGTAAATGCAAGTAGGTACCACCGTGACGCTTACTGTACTTATTGTAAGCATAGAACAAACAAAGAATTTCAGGAATCGAGAGTCCATTACACTCTAGTTGGGATAAAGTCACTGTTAAAAATAGGAGGGGGGGGGAGTTCTTTGGTGCGAGAGGGGGGAGGGGGGTTCTGGCTACGCCCCTGCCCATCCCTGATTCTTGGGAAAAGGCAGCACCATAAAGGCTAAAAAAGATTGAATTGTATCTTGAATTTGTGTGTATTAGGTAGGGGGAAGTTAGATAGAAAAGGGTTAAGCAGATAACAAGCAAATAATTACCATGATTATTTCCTGGTTTTAGAGGAGTGTTTAAAAATCTTTAATTCGTGTTTCCTTTTTAGGAGAAAAGGATAAATGAAACCTCCAAGGTAGTCATGGTCAGTAGTGTTGGTAAGTATTCAATCCAATAAATTGCTGCTAACAGAAAATGAACCTAACCTTCATCTTTTAATGGCTAGAAACATACAGCTGATTTATGATGTATCATAGGTTTAAGAAAATAGTTGTAACCGTAAATGCTCTAAACAAGCCCTCCCTTTCTAACAAGCCCCATCCCCCTCTCCCCGATCTAGAACTTCAAGTTTTAAATAAGCCCCTATTCTATAATAAGCCCCCCTCTTAATTAAGCCAACATCAGGAAGGTCAAAAAAGCCCCCAGGGGCTTATTAGAGCATTTACGGTATATTAGGTCAGATGGATTTTTTTCTTTGTTTCTTTTTTTTTAAAAACAGAAAATAAAGGAATGGGCTTGCAATGGATATTATTGGGAGACCATTGTTTCTTGTCAAGCGGTATCAATCAAGTTGCTGGCATTTTTATTTAACAGGCATCTTGTGAAATGGGATTACATTGTTGTAAAGATAAGATATCAGTGTTAAGATAGTGTTACACAATCTAACTTTTAATGCGACTTTCCGCACAACGATGTTGCATTAGAAGTTGGCATAACATGTTACACGATCCAGACGCCTTTCTCAAAATTCATCATTTTGTGATAAAAGGTTTTGAAACCATTTCAAAAACTCGCATTAAATTGACGAACAAAACGTTGCGCGAAAAGTCAGCTTCTGTGCCAAGTTACATGACGTTCAACTTTTAACGCAACATCATTGCACTAAAACTTGGGTCGTGTAACACCACCTTTTAAAGTGATGTTTATTCCCATTGTGAGAAGCATGTAAAAAAAACCTTGAGATCAAGGTTAGAGTAGCGATGTTTATTAGCTTGTTTTTTACTTGGTTAAAAAAAAACTACTCAAATGAAAAAGGCCAGTAGAAACACAGCAGACAAAAAAGCAACACAAACTATTAATTGATAACTGTTTCCGCTTTTACCTTTCAATTTCTCAGCTGAAAGCTCAGTGCAAGATGAAGATCAAAGGTAATTAAATTCAAATAGTTATACTTTTACGTCATGAATATACAAAAAAAGTATTTTAATCAATGCAAACTCAAGACAGAATCTAAAGTAAATGTGTTCTAGTTTCTATTACCTCTGAAGTCTTATACAGTGTAAGACAAGTGTTATCCCCATTATACGAACTATTACAATTTCCATTGTGCCTCCCCCCCCCAGTAGTTTTTTGCTTCCACTGTCCATGGTTCATTAGTTAGTCAGTAATCTGGTTAATTAGTCAAAAAGGTTCAACACAATTTTCTAGTATCTAGTAAGCTTGCTACAAGTTCTAAAAGTTTAGTAGCCAGCTTTCAGTTTTTGGTAGCCATTGAACAATCCTAGGTGACAATCCGACCACTGCATTGAGAATGATCGACGAAAACTGATGTTTCAGACTAAAGCTCTTCGTCCGAATTAAGGAGAGGTAGAGAATCTTTAAGTGGGCAGAAGACGTCAGTTTCGTTCATTCTTAGCAATGTAAAGCTTACATTATTTAAGTTGAAACACCAATCCTTACCACAAATTAATAAACTTGTGTTTATTTCAAGAATTACCGTGGGTTCCCCAGCCAAGTGTGGTGTTTCTGCAGCAACAGATCGTTGCAGTTCTACCATGAACTTGGTACAAGCAACCCCTGTACCTTTGATGGATGTTCGTACTGCAGTTCATAGTCTGAATGCTGATGCAGAGGAGGACATCTTGCCGAAAGGTTCAGATGTCTGTGCAGAAGAGTCAGCTGAGGAGAAAGCAGAGCTTCAACCAAGTTTTGAAAGCCAGCTACAATCTACTCCACTAGTTTCATCAGCCATAGACACTCCACCACACCAGCGATTTGGTTTTAACCAGAAAATGGAGGGAGGTTTTAACGAGAAACCTTTTAAAGGTTGGAAGGAGAGAAATCAACAAAGAAAGATGAAAAAATTTAAAAAGAATAAAACTTTCGGCTACAATCAAAGTTACGGGGAGCAAGGTTTTAGTGGACAGAAGTTTCATAGCCAATCAAACATGAGCGAAGCACAGGGGGTGGATTATACCCAGTGTGCTTCAAATAGTAACATAAGTTCAGGTAATGGGTTTGTGAGACCAAGTATGAACTCTCAACAAAGTGGTCAGTGGTCAGCAGTATCACATCAGATGCGAGGCACAATGCAACAAATGCCACCAATGTACCCTGCGCCTGTACAAAACCAAGGACAAAATAATCTAGGGGCATCAGGGATGCCAAACTATCCACCAAATTACCCACCCTCCAATGTATTACCACCAACAAATATTCTGCCGCCAAACTTTCCTAGAAATATACCGCCTCCAAACTTTCAGCAACAGCAACAACACCCACCAGTGCCAGTCCAACCACCTTTCCTCCCGGGAACACAGCAGTACCAGGGAGCTATTCCTCCATACAATCCTACCGTCCCACCCCCGGTCAGTCAATATCAGTATCCAACGCCAGTGCCCCAGATGACATATGTAAACCCTCAAGGACCAGTGCAGCAGTTTTCGTCACCACCCTCTCTTGCACAACCACAGGGTTATGGTTTTTCACAGGCTCAACAGCAAATACATTCTGTTGTACAGCCTGCACCATCCACTCAGCAGGTGTACACCACGCCACAAGCCAGTTCACTACCATCCGTTAGTCCGGTGAAAACAGCATTAGCCTCTGATGAAGAGAAACCTTCAAATTTAGGTCATCCCTCCCCTCCACCCCCAAGGCCAAAAACTCAACGCCCAGATTTACCACCTAATTGGAAAACAGCAACTGACCCTGAAGGAAAGGTGTATTACTATCATTCTGTGACTAGGTGAGTGTCAGCTTCTGTCTGTTTGACTGTTAACCTAGATTTCTTTCTTTGTGTCCATATGTCTGTCTTTCTATCTAGAATTTTTCTTTTTTCAGGGCAACCTGTGGTAAGCCAAGTTATAGTCTGCAATTGCTTTTCCTTGGTCGTCATCGTCGTCCAGACAAAATTTTGATCTCAACAATTATTACTCGGGCGCCAACTCAAGCACATGTTATGAAACTCTGGACTCTGAAGAAATTTTAGAATTTCAGGAAACAAGCTAATTCCTACGACTCAAACCGTTTACAAATGCACACTGTGTTAGCGATTCACCCTCACTAAAAGATGGTTATGAACGCACATTTCATAACGGCTAGTTTCGCAGACTCAAGGAAGTACCGAAGCAAACAAACGAAAAACTAAATGATGTATCTGAAAATATGTACAAACAAACTACTTGACAAACAGGTGGCCCAGCAAACATCTTTACGGCGTTTAGTTATATACTACTTGCTTGTTTGCTTACTACTATTACCACTGTTGTTGTTGCTGTGACTGATTTTATAAGTATTAGTATTAATAAGTGTTAGTGTTACTGTTAGTATTATAGTTAGTAAAAGTGTTAGTGTGAGTGTTGCTGTTAGTGGTATAGTTGATATTAGAATTAGTAGTAGTGTTGGTATTAGTGTGAGTGTTGCTGTTAGTATTATAGTTATCAGTTAGACTACGAGGTGAAGTTTTCTATGACTCAATAGTCTATGAGGCGTGAAGCAATGAGTTGACTACAGTCAAACCTCTCTAATACCAACACCTTTAGGACCGGCCTCAGATGTCCATCTTAGAGAGGTGTCCGTCTTAGTGAGGTGTTCGTCTTATAGAGACTTAAAATGCAATAAATGACTGAGAACAAGCAGGGCATGCGCAGGGACCAAGATTTATTGTCTGTTTTATAGAGGTGTCTGGGTGTCCGCCTTGAGGAGTTCAACTGTATTAGATTAGATACAAAGAATACGACACCAAGAAGCCTAAACCAACTTAGTAAGACACTTGCTTCAGATTTAGACCAATTAAAAACGAGTGTTTAAAGAATCCGCCATTGTTTTTTATTAGGGTTCGTACGGGCCCTGGAAATCCTGGAAAACCCTGGAAAGTTTTTGAAGCCCTGGAAATCCCTGGAAAAGCCCTGGAAAATTTCATAGAATCTTCTTGAAAAAACTAGATTTCCCAAATGATGCTTTGTTTTTTTTGTTCAAGTAACAACAAAAACTTAAAAATTAATTCTTGCTTGTCATTGTTTGATTAAACCCAATAAATAAAAATTTTCATGCCATTAATTACTAGAACGTTGTTTAAACAGCTGATTTTGAACGTTAATATTTTCATTCTGGGTTTATAAAGTCCTGGAAAAGCCCTGGGAAAAATGAAAATATAGCCCTAGAAAACCCTGGATTTTTTTCAGTTCTGAAGGTGTACGAACCCTGTTTTATGTAAAAACAGACAGCTTCGTTACTCACTGCCTATCGCTCAATAGACATTGAGTTGGTTAGCCAATCAGGTTGCAGAAATTGTGATATTATGCTTGTCGATTTCTACTATGATAAAATAGTGTTGTTATAAGTATTAGTGTTAGTACTGTATTATAGAGTTAGTATTAGAATAGGTGTTAGTTTTAGTACTAGTTTTTTTGTTAGTTTAAGTACTAATATTGTTGTTGTCGTTGTTGCAGACGAACCCAGTGGGACCCCCCAAAGTGGGAGGTAACAGAGGATGTCAGTAGCCCCATCAGCAAAAATGGAGGATTGGAAAAGAACTTTGAATCAGAAAGACTGATTGAGGTAACATCAGTACTACAGTGGAATCCCGGTTAAATGATCTTCGGTTTATCGATATTCCCGATATAACGATAAACATTCGTTTCCCCGGCAAAAGTTATAGTAAAATGTATGGGGCGGAACCCCGGTATAACGATATTCAGTTTAACGATACTCCCGGTTTAACGATGGGGATTTTGTACCCCGAGAGTAAAATCTTTCCCGGTATAACGATAAAATAAACGACAAGTGTACAGAGCACAGGAATTGCTGGTTTTATAACAAAACAAAAAAAATCATCAATGCTTCTGTCAACAACCATTGTTCTTGCTTACGCTCCAGCAGCCATGAATACAGATTGACGTGTTTTAAACCGCTTTATAGATCATTGTTTATCTGCCTTTTAACAGTTCCCTTAATTTTAACATTTTGAACATGAGTAAAAATGCGTACGTCACCTTTTTCCCGGTATAACGATTTTTTTTAGAAATTTTCCCACAATATCGTTATACCGGAAATCTCGGTATAACGATATCCCGGTTTAACGATATAATTTTGACGTCCCCTTGGCATATCGTTAAACCGGGATTCCACTGTATGTTAAGTAACGGTCCGAGTAAGAACTGGGGAGGTCAACGGCAATGGAATGCAAAAAGGTGTTAATTGCGATAATGTTAAACTGCTGATCTGTTGGCTAAGCTTTAAAAACTGACCGTATCTTCATGAGTAAGCTTATGTATTTATTTCCAGTACACTCATTCAATCCTTCTTAGTTGAAATATTTCTATTTTTAAATTTAAGAAAAATTCCATGTGGGGAACATTGAAAGTTAAAAGGTTTTCTTGGTTTTTGTTCTTGAGTTCTATGATTGGCTTAATTATTGTAGCACAAAAGAAACATTGCTTTAAAATAAATTTTTACTGCTTTTTATTCTAAAACTATGTTGTATACAAATTGATGTGTTCGCAGTATGAAAATTTAAACATTCTTGAGCGGGAAAAGCGAAATGCTGCAGAACAATGGGAGGCTCCCTAGTTCTTAGGCGGACCATTACTTAAATTGTTTTTGCCATTGTGTTGATGATTTCTCTTAACTAGAACTAGACACAATATGAGTGTTAAGACTGCAGGGATAAACCAAATGCTTTGGTCGATGGGGATATTGATAAATGCAGTACTTTTGTAAGGCTTGAACTTGACAACCATAAGCCAGTGCTGCCAAAAAGGAATTTGGTTACTAGAATTTTAGAAATTGTAGCCAGCTTCAAGATTGTTCGGAAACTTTGCGACTAATTAACTAAGAGTTTTTGTTTCTGATAAGATGATAACCATTGTGATGAATGAACGAAGCTTATATGCCTTCTTAGGCAAACAAATCTTAAAACAAATGTAATTATTTTTTGCTCACAGCTACAGATGCACACGTAGTACAGATAACACGTTTGAAATAATATAGCTACTAAAACTTGCGCTCAAACTACTAAATTTTTGCCTTTTATAGCATGCAGGCTACTTTAAAAAAAATTAGTTTTGAGCCCTGTTAAATTTGAAACTAAAGAAAGCTAAGACTTTTTCGCCGCCTGGTTAGCCCAGTTGGTAAGGCGCCAGTCTTTCGTGCGGGAGGCCCGGGTTCGATTCCCGGTGCCGGACC
>JAOBAT010034568.1:0-30850 GCA_026413305.1 Hydrozoanthus tunicans | reverse complement strand
GGTATTGGAAACATATAAACAACAAAAGCCCACAAAAATGCCTCCTTACAATAAATGTTTCTGCTGAAAATCACAAGAAAATTGTTCTCCTAATCCAGAAGAACTCTTTACGTTATCTTCCTTTATTTCCCTTACGCACCTCGATGTTATCTTGGTTGGCCACATGAGGAAACTGTTGCTTTAATTTCAAGCTTACAACAACAGAAACTGAATAGCCCTGGAGGGGGTATTTGTATCAATCATATCACGGGCACACCCTATTTTATTCCATTTTTTCAGTTCACATATAAAGATTGACAAATAAGGAAAGTTTGACAAAAATCTAGGTGCGGGTTCTATTTCAATGGAATGACCTTAACTACTGTTAGCGGCTATCAGTTCTACTTTTCTAGTGTTTACAGTTACTTGTGAGTTGGCAAAATATTGCTTGCCTCGACCAGATTGAACTTATATTCAGTCCTTGCGAGACAACAAAAACCAAAAATGGGAAAAAACTAAGAAGGTTGGGAAAAAGCCATTTTTTTCTCTCTGCCTGCCTTTCTATTCTATTTTTAGCATTCGATTTTTTTAAAGTTGAACCAGCATTTTCATTTTAGTTTGCAAAAGCATTTATTTTTAACCCCACTGTTTACTCTCTGACTATCCGAAAAGTCGCTAAATCAAATAATTTATCTTCTAAAACTTCGCTCATATAAAATCTTCAAACCTAATTTAGAACTCGTTGAACCTAAAGCCTAAATCGTGAAAATATTTCGGAAGCGCACTTTAACTCATCAATGCTTTGGACGAGTTTGATTAAATACACCATTTTTCTAATGCAAATTTGTAACCGTTTCGGTACTTTATGCGGCAAACTAGCGTTGCTCGGCCACAATTTATTTCATTAATTCGATAAATTTGAAACTTTTTGCCCTTACAAATGACTGGAACGAGTAAAAATATTAGCAAAATGGTGATTGACAATTATCAACTCACCTCAAAGTCAAATGTAATGACGTCGATTGATATCTTGGCTCTCCTGGCGAAATTCTGCAGGGTGCCTGTGAGGAAGCCTTGCGGGAAGAAGAACCCGGAGATCCAAAACACCTGTGAACGAAACGCAAGACGTAAAATGAGTTGTCTGTTTGCATGTTACCCCAAGAAACGTTTAGGCATAGGCTCTGCGGGTAAATAATAAGCAGTTACAATGCAAAGTTGGAAATTCCTAGATTTTTTTTACGAAACTTCGACACAGACTTGCTAAATTTTTTCTCGAGCCTAAGTGGCTCTTGAGGCCGGCGCTTATCTCCGGTTTCTGTAGGGAAAAGTGGATGAGAGCCTTTTACTCCCCCTGGACAGCACACTAATCCATCACAGGTTAGCCCCAGCAGAAGCTGGTACTCATTTGTATATATATTTAATGCTCCGTTTAAACGGGGCCGTTCAAGTTTGGGGCTTCCGTAATAAGTGCCCTGATCTGAGTGTTTATCTGAGACCAGCAAAGTGTTCAAATATGGGACCTTAAAAAAGTAGGTCCCACTTTGGGGGTCGGTACAGTTAAAACTTTATACAAACCCATGTAAACACCGGGACCGTTCCGATTTTTGCACAGTTTGCGCGGTACAGGCGCGTGAACTAGCTTTTTTGGACTGCCCAGCCAAAACAAACGTGTTGCAATTGTTGCAGGAAAACCGCTTAAAATACAAAGAAAACCTAAAACAATTTAGTTACTACGGAAAATGAGGCAACAACTGCATCCACTGTTATCTTAACAAGTTTGACTGGCCTGCCTTTCCTTTTTCTTCCATCATTTTAAGCCAGTTCGTGGTTTTCATTATTTTGAAAATGTAAGAAAAACTGCAACTGCAACTGTAATGATGACGTTGTTTAATGTCGTTGCTGTTGCGCTGTGATTGGTCAGCTACTTTTAAACATGACGTGAGTGCCCCATCTTGTACCGTGCCCACTGCCTGTGTAAACACTAGTGCAAACTGTTTAAAACTGAAGACGATCCCATGTAAACAGTACAGGCTTTCAAGCAGACCCAGGTGAAAAAGTAGGAGAAAAGTAGGACCAAAATTCATTTAAAAGTAGAACAAAAGAAGGATTTCGAGGGGAAAAGTAGGAGAAAAGCAGGACAACTGAGGGCTTAGAAGAAGGACTAAGAATGCAGCCTTCGGTACAGATCTTTGAAGAAGTACTGATGAACTGCTTCTAGTCTGTCTGTGACTCGTTTCACTACTGTTATGAATGTGAGCCATCTGGGCTGGACATGCCAGATGAACATTTGTTCGTCAAGAAATCTTCCTTGCGACATGTGGTCCAGTCTTTAACCCTGAACACCTGCAAGGCCCTTCCCTATTCCTGCATGATACAATCTTGCACAGTTTGTTGAAATTGCGGCATATAAAAAGTAGGAAAAAATAGTAAATAGTAGGAATTTCAAGATAAAAGTAGGAATAGTAGGAGAAAGGTAAAAAAAGTAGGAAATAGTAGGAAAAGTAGGATCACTTGAAAGCCTGACAGTAGGGCGGGCCCTCGAAGATAAAACCAGCCCTGTGTAAACGGCGTCTGAGTTGACTGGAACGAAGTCGGGTAAAAGTGTCTTGCTCAAGGACACAACACAGTGGTTTGACCGGGTCTCGAAATTGCGACCCAAGGATTCCAAGCCAAACATCGCTAACCGGTTCCTATAAACACTGTTTCGATTTTCCATGGAAAAACTGGTCATTTCAAAAATACATGGTCAAATCCATCTGTAAGGAAGCAACATTTAACCTTGGGTTAGTGCTAAGCGGCCCTTGACCAACTGGGCCCTGTTAACTGACAATCGAGCAAGGGAACTAAATCCCTTTCTGCTTACCGGTGGGATTCCCGCATCGATCCACTTCTGAATGAACTGCATTCGAGCGACCAAATCAGTGACCCACGAGGCAAGCGGCTTCAGAGAGGGGTACGCCTACAATGAAATACAAGTTGGGTGTAAATCGAAAAAAAAATTCAAAGCAACAAGTTACATTTTTGAAGCACAAGTGTCTTCCCCTAGCTAATCTGCAAGTTTCGGTTCCCGCGAGGCTGCTACATAGTGTTAAGAAAACCAAAGAGACTGAACGGTAAAACTCACCTTTCCAGCCCATAGTTCAGGCACCTTGTTGTCGTACAGGCTGTTAGCCATTGTTTCCAGCGCTTGTGACATGACTACTAAACCCTTAAGGGCCTTGAGAAGATCGTTGAGTGTGGAGCGGACGGTCGCTAGTAGTCGGTTGTACCTGATGACCTCCTGGATTAACACTGTGTTCATTGACTCCTCATACATCACAGGGTGCTTGCTCATGACGGGCCCTATAGGAACTGGGGCTGGCACACGCTCTAGTATAAGGCGCCCCGTTTCTTCCATGACCTATGCAAGACACATAAAGATGCGTGCAGTCAAATAAAAGTTCCACGAAGAAGATTTCAGTTCTAATCGCAATAGGAATGGCTTTTTTGCTCTTACTAATTGGATACGCAACAAATCTTAAAAACATAAAATTCACGGGCAGTAATCATGACTTCTTGACACAAAATCCGCGAAATGATTATCATGTTAATACTCGGTGGGCTTTCTGAAGGAACAACACGGGGCAAGGTATATACAAAGATTGTAAAATCTAAAAACTTTACGGTTTTCACGCTTTAAATCTGATTTTTCGGCTTCCCTAGTGAAAGCCTTCAACATAATGATGCAAATAGTGAGTCCAAGCGTATCAGATAAAAAAAATAATTATACTTGATAGCAGTATAATACAAAAGATCTATTGTCCTCTTGTTGGAGGCTGCACAATAAGATTGTTTAACAATGAAAGTGTTTGTCCTTGATCAATTGTCTCAAAGTCAAACTAAATTTGTATTCGTCACCTCTGTTAAAACGCGTGAAAACTGCTACGTTTTAAGATTTTAACAATCTTATATATATCACGTCTTATACACGAAAACTTGAAAACTAGTATTAAGACACAGAAAGCTCACAAAATTAAGTTACTTTATAAATACTTGCAATGCGCATGCGAGCATCTTCTAATGGAGAGTGCGTAACCAAACAATACTTTGCTGTTGATATTATCAAAATGTACTGAACATCAACTGTGGTTTAGTTCGGCTAAATTGACCTATTCTGACCAAATAACACCACTACAGTTAATCCTTTCAGCCCCAGCCATTTTACCAACATCTAATTTCTCCTTACATAACTCATACAAAATTGGTCATTCTGTAATGAGAAAATGGAAACTGATCAAACATAGAAAACTACCAAAGATGAGAAACAAAGTTCTCCTTAACCGGTAACAGTTCAAGAATGGATTCTAGTTGGGAGAATTTAGCAATACGTCACTTGGCGTGTTTTGGGGCTAAAAGGGTTAATACAAGAACTCAAGTGGAGCCATGGTTACCTCTTCTCTCGATCGCCCGGCCCCGCTGGAAGACTTCGGCTGCATCTTAAGAATTCCCTGGAGCAGGCTGAAGGTCTCGTTCTGTGCAAACGTTATGTTAGCGTTGTCATGGAGACCGAAGATTTCAGGGGTATCGTTGATTGGCAGCGAGCGAATGTAGTGAACATACGCCTGTAATGCAATTTACAGTGTTAAGATTAGAGGGAAACACCACGTTCAGTCGAAGGATGATGCATCTGACCGCACTAAATAATTGGCTCAAGTTTGGATGAAAAACTCAAGGCAGCAGCTGACATAAGTAAGCATGTCCAGACCAGGTTGCAAAAAAGGACAGGGGTCCAGTCCTTTCAACTCCATGATGTACACAGGTCGTTCTTTAGTTTCCACGTTTCCGAGAGGGCTTGGATTCGGACTGCCCGATTTTCTCTGCTGCTGTTGTTGCCTCGGTTGCTCAGTGATTTGAGCACCTACCAGGTGTTCCGAGTGTCGTGGGTTCGATTCCCGTTCGAGGCAGTTTGGGCTTTTTCTTTCACGGGTTCTTTACGCCTACCTTTGGTTTACCACTGCACGTCAAGAGTTTGACCTATTTATGGAAAGTTTGCGTGGAATAAACATATATCAATTTATCATTCATACCTCGTGAGGACTTTCCTCCTCCAACTGATGGTGAATTCCCGACTCCGAGAACTTGTGGTCGGCGTTCAGCACAGCGGGACAATAGTAGTCATTCAGGATGTTCATTATGCATCGCCGGTCCCAGTCGTCCGTAACGCGACCACCGTAATTGATGTGGCCAGCGGTGTACTTCAGTACCTGAGAGCGGAAATATAACGTGGGTCTCATTCATGAGCAAACAACATTGAAAGTAACAACAAAAACAAATATACGATATTAACAGAGACAAAATATATTGTCATCGAATTAATACAACCATTGCCTGCGTTCAAGAGTGAACACTCTCACTCTCAATTTTACCGAGTCAGTTTATCATTACAAACCAGACCAAAACCTGATACTCGTTAAGAAACATACCGAGTCAATGCACCAATCCAAACCTGACATTTCACTCACCTTGTAGAGAGTCCCTTGTGCTAGTCAGGGAAAATACCGTTTCGATGCATCAGTTTAAACCTGACTTTAAGGGCCTGCCCGGTTCTCGTCAAGAAACATACCGAGTCAATAGCCTGACATTTCAATCACCTTGTAGGGAGTCCATTGTACTGGTCAGGGAAAATACCGTTTCGATGCATCAGTTCAAACCTGATTTTAAGGGCCTCCCCGGTACTCGTCAAGAAACACCCGGAGTCAATACATCAGTCTAAGCATAATACTTCACTCACCTTATAGGGAACGCCCTCATACTCGTCAAGAAACATACTAAGCTGGCTGATGCAGATCCTCAAGTCACCGGTGGTGAACTCGTACGGAATGTTGAAACCAAGAGCGCCAAACTTCCTCCTCTCTAGCGTGACACCATGGAACAAGCACAGTGAAAACAGCAGATGCTTGAATTCTTCAACCTAAAACATCCAACACCAGACAAGGCCTAATACATTTCCTTCTGGCATTTTTTATTTCCCCACTCCAACCTGGTTTATCAACAGCTGGTGTACAAAACGAAAACCTTAACGCCGACGACGACAGCATGTTTGGCTAGCTCTTTTCATTCTGTGCGGTTTATCTGTATTACATTATCACCGACGATTCCTTTAAAAATATTTTCTAATAAAAAAAATGAAGTTAAAGATACTTTATCAGGACGCCTTTTTAGTCCCCTGCATGAATTTTTTAAAAAACCCAGCTATTTATGCCATCAAACGTTTGCCTACGACACCGTGCAAGAGGCCCATCTAGAGCATTCCAACGTGCAGTCGTTGTATTCATTATCGTTCATTGCCTTTTCATCGTCGTTGCCGTCCAAGTTGCGCAAACTCTCTAATACCTTACTTCGTTTTAAATCACACAAAATAGATAGATTACTGAATTATGGGGGCAAACGAATGGTAAGATAAAAGTAAATTATCCTACGGTTCGAAAAATTTCGGGACTTTAAGAGAAAAAGTCAAATTCTCGGTCTTATAGAGATTGTGCATCTGATGTCGAATGTTGCCAAATGAAAGTTCAACTTAAGATTCAACACTTGGTTCCAAAGTTGAACTATTCAACTTGTACTATCTACGCACATTACCTTACTGCATCCTTTGTAGTAGTCATCACTGAAACCGACGTAAGACCTTAGAAGGTTGGCTTTGATTCCTCTTGGAGGTTCAACGGTCATCTTGGAGCCGTTCTGAAGGATGGCTACTGGAAACTTTGGGCTCGGCATGCTGGTCAACCACAGACGGAAGTCACGATGCACCTGGACAAAAAGAAAATATCTTGAAGCTTCACGGAAATTGGAGTTCTTTATCGAACAATTAAAACAACAGTACACCGTTTGATATTGCTATCACAAGATTGAAAGCTAAACATAGAGGTATTTCAGTGACAATTACTAAGTCTTGCATTTCCTTCTACTTCAAGCAGCTTATGTACTGGTCAAAACTTTAAGTTATTATATACTCATACTTGCATCATCTGAAGAAACAAACAATTTGCACAAAATCAAAGTTCACCACCAATAGTGATGTTTGTTTGAAAGTAGAGGCAGATTTACCTACCTAAAGCTTGCAAACAAATCTACTGTCAAAACCAGTTGTTCTGTCAAACATTGAATTGTGTGACCAGTATACAGTAGCAACAAACACTGAAAGTCTCTCTAAGTTCATCCTGATATTTTTCAATCCGAGGAAAATCTTGTAACAATGTTTCGATTCTGTTTCAAGCCATAATCATGTTATAAAGTAAAGTTTCAAGTACAGTTAACTGTATCAGGAAGTTGGAATAAGTCTAGGTCTCTAGAGGTGTTCAGGCTTGATAGTCTTTAAAAATGATGTATTTAAAACTGTCAGATCAACTCAGCTTTTTATATTTTCCAGTTGCATAATAATTAGATATATCTTTCATGTTATCGATTTTCACAATCTTACACGGAACCAAACGCATTTTATCAACCTTTGATTATTGCTATAGTTTTATTCAAGCCATACTTTATCGTGGTCAGTGTACCAATCTGTGGTTATTCCAAGTTTAATTCATCTATTCAGCTTATCAGGGTCAATATACTAATCTTTCGTTATTGCTAGTTTTATGTTCGTACCCTAGTTTATTCCATGCATCACTTTATCAGGGTCAATGTACTTATCTGTGATTATTGCTAGTTCGTTCCATACATTACCTTATCAGGGTCAATATTCTCCACGAGTCTCTCAAGAGAGGGCATCCAACTTGGAGCCAAGTGACAGTTCTGGAAGAACACCCATTTACCGCGTTCCATGGCGGACCTCATCATTGCCTCTGCTCTCGGGCCCTAGTAGCATTCGTAACAACAACGGTTAAAACAACAAGCAAACGAAAAACCATAACAGGTCCCTTCTTGAATTGCATACAGTAGTAAATTATACACAAATTGAAGAAGGTAAAGTATAGAATATTTTCTGCCTCTAATTTGCACTAGATTATTCATTTGGCAAGCTGCATGGTTTTAAGTAAATCAAAAGTAGTACAATTGCAAGAACTCCTTTATTTCTGTTGCAAATGGTTTTGTACTGCGTTGTATCTACGAGCAGGAGAGTTAAATGGTAAAATAGTGAAATTCCTTAAAGAAAACCCTTGAAGTCCTATGTGTTCTATTCAACAATTATTCCAAGAGCTGCGTTGGATATGAGATGGTAAACAGCCAAAGAGGCGCCTAGCGCCGAGTTGGCTATAAACCTTAACACATCATATCCAACAAGGGCGAATTGAATAAGTGTTTTGTTAAATTTCTCAAGTTTACCAAATCTGTTGATACTTGAAAATTAATAAGCGCTAAATTTCATTCAAAACCACATTTCTGCAACACTATACAGGCAGTTTCCATATATGATCATTTCAGAATATGAGCTAATTGCCGAGATGAGGGAACCAATCAAAATGCTAGAAACACAATATTCGAGGTTGAAATTTAAAGTAATGACATCATAAAACATATATATGTGGTGCTATCTGAAAAAAAAAACTTTGAGTAGGAAACTATCTTGTTTTCATTACTATAAGTTTTTAAAGAAAATAAAGATTGGCCAATGTTTACCTGTCCTTGCCCCAAGGAAATGGCGCTAAGTTTCTTGTTGAACCTCATTTCCTCTGCAAACTTGTACAGGTCTGCAGCTGGGTCAGTACCGACTGACAGAACAAAGATCAAGGGCGTTGAAGGAGAGGAGTCCTTAAACACCAGCGACAGGTCAGCGGTCTGTAAGAAAGAACAGCTTATTACATGTACAACGCCATAAGGATCGTAGGAAGCAAATAGCTTACACCATTAATTATTTGGTAACAAACCTGCGGCTCAATGAATCTTTGTCCAAGATGTTCAGACACAAAGTCCTACACAAAAGAAGAACCAATATATGGTTACCACTTAATTAGAAAGTAAAAGTACAAAACTTTATTCGCGTTTCGTATTTGATTTTAAATTACAAATAGATTACTAGAAATAATTTCTTTTTTACATAGAATGAACGAGACCACTTTTTCAAGTTTTCAGAAAAAATTCACAGACGGGAATCGAACCCGCAATCCTCTGATAATTAATTTCTTTTTTAACGTATATAGAAAAAAGACATAAAAATAATATTTAATGGAGTATTTAAAAACGTCTAGTGTCGAAGGTAACCATAGGTTATGTTATGCATCTTGAGGTTTGTCTGTAGATGGTTTGTAAGAAATGTTCGAACAGGTATTTTTAAAGGGGTCAAACTGATGTTGTTTAAGCTTAGGCTACACGATGCAAAATTGCCTGCAACGTTGCGCACAACGGGAGAATTGCACCGTGTAGACAGCTTTGAAGTTGTTGCACGCAACTTTGCGCAAAGTAGAAACCGATCCTACTCCTGAAACATTGCACGCAACGGTTTCACCGTGTGGCTACACGAAGGGTTTAAATTGCGTTCAACGTTGCATACAACGTTGCACCGTGTAGCCACGGCTTTAAGGTGTATTAAACTGTTTTGTGAGTAGATATTTTTTAACTTTCTTTGAAAAGTTGTATTTCTTAGCTCAATCGGTAATTGTTGTCATAAATCATTTGCCATTGCTTTGCTATTCTTTATTCGAGGACGATTTGCATCCTGCTTTTGACCTTAAACCAAATTTCAGTCTTCTCGTTCCGTGTTACATAATGTACGCCCAAAGAAACATATAGCCTAACATTAAGTTATCCACACCATATACGAACCTGCATGGCGTTAGTTAGTTTGTCTGATCTCAAACACTTCAGCACTAGCAGCTTTTGGAACCCATCAAGTTCTGTATCCCATGAACCAGGGAGCGCCTCTCTACAAAAAGAATGTATGAGCGATTCTAGATTCTCAACATGCTTTGAATTATGGCGCACCATATCTTTTATCAAACATAACTGCACATACCAAGGTTCAGTTTTCAGGCCCTTTAAGAACCAACGAACACGCAAATGACAATGTTGGCGCTAATTGTTTTTAACTAGTTTACCTAGAGCAGCATGTGCTTGATAGGATGTGTTGTATGTAAGGTCTTGTTAAGTAACGTCTTGTAAAGGTAAAGGTAAAGGTCTCTTTATTTAACGTCAGTAGTTCCTTCGGCTCTCAGAGAGTGCTGGTATCAATGGAAGCCGACAGTGCGCCCTTTACCCCCTCCCTCCGTCATTTCTCCGTTTTATGGGTATTCAAAGTTACAGCTACACTGATCAGAAGAAAGTCGAAACAGACGCGCAGTCTCCGGGAATCGAACTTGGGACCTCTAGCTCCGAAGGCCGCGCACTAACCAACTGAGCTATACGCCTGTTCTGGACTGTTCTGTTTTGTTTTGGACAAATGTAATTGTCTGAATGCGTCTGATCTGACTTGCTATGGTCTTACCAAAACTTAAAAAGCTCTAGAAAGTAACATATCGACGCACCTGTGAGGATCAGCGCTGTCAAACACGTGTTTAAAACCCTCAATATGTTCATGAAAGGTTTCTGCAATCTTCTCGTAAGTTGGCTAAAACAAATATAGATGACAAGAAACAAGTGTTAGTTGTTTGACTCCATAAAAAATCCTATAATAAAACTACACATACAATGAGACTCAATTGGTATGCCTCACCAAAGCCGAGAGGGTTAATACTTCTGACCACGCCCTGTCAGACAGCCAGTCAGGCGCTGGGTTCTCGATCTGTTTGGGTACGACTGTCCCGCCAGCCAGAAGAAACCTCCATTCTTCCTGAAAACAAAGTTAGTTTAGATGGTAAGCTGAACCGTTAAAGAAAAGATGACGTAGACAAAAGTCTAAATTAAGTGCTCCTAACAATACGCTAGATGGACAAAACGCTTCCATGTGCTAAAGGAACAATTTTATACTTGCTCAAGATAGCGGTCACTTAAATGCTACCGGAAAACTAATTTTATAGAATGCAAGCATACATATTCGGACTTATCCGCTCCGACTAGCAAGAATATTTTCAGATCAGTCTGTAACGAGCAATGGTAATTATATACATTAACTGGGATTAAAACAAAGTTGAAGTTGAACCAAGAAATATCTTTCAACCAAGAAAATAATAGGGTCCCTGGAAGTTGAAAGGTGAGAGATGCAAACTTTTCAATTACTAATTCTTTAACTTTTGGTTTGAAACTAACTTGATTGGAAGATTGCCACTCACCATATTGATTTTGTTTTCATTCATTAGAATTCTCACACTGACGAGGAAAGAGTACAGCAGCTTGTCCTTCTCAAACAAACTCCGGCAAACATTGGAGTAGATGTTGAACGTGAAGTGGTCGTTAATGTTTTCAATTCTCTTCTCAACATTATCTGATGGAAAAACATGTTCACGGAAACAAGAAAATGTACATTTTAATGTTAAGTCAAAGTAATCTTTTCGAGTAGCAAATGCAAATTGTGTAAGCCTTGGTACTACAAGTTCTAAGTGAGGCTTCCAGTCTAAACCAACAAGGAAATTAGGGATTTCAACACGAGAATGACAGTTTTACACCTTGAAGGTTTACTTACGCCATCATCACCTGCAAGGTTCACAATTGTCGTTCTCGTGTTGAAATTATTAGCTTCGCTGCTAACAATAAGACCAAACTAGAGATTGTTTATTCGATAGTGCTACAATGCCTCTTCTAAGTCGAGGTGAACCTATCCTAAAAATTCTATAAGTCGCTTACACATCTTCTGTAAGTCTAAGTGAATTTGGCCTAATCATCTTTCACGATGGTTGACAACTTTCACGCCATGGTGATAGTTCATCCCAGTCAGCTCCATACAAAGGTTTTGGTGTCATAGTGATAGAAAGTCTATAGTTTGTGATAATGCTTGGATGAAGTAAAGGTGCTAGGCTATGAAGGAAAAGACTTACCTGATGCATCAGCATTGGCGATACTGTTGAGGAAGATTCTTATGAACCACTCAAGTGAGTACTGGTACATTGGGTCGATATTGGCCTGTAGGGAGGAGGTGAATTATAAACCTTTTTGTCTTAAGTTTCTAATAAACCTACAAAGATATCCGTGTACCGACTTTGTTCATAAAGTATGTGTGTATGTATTTTCCCATCTTCGTTCACTATCACTACTAACCACCAACTACAACAATAAACACACTAATCTCTAAAACTCACTACCAATACTGATATTTTTTTATCACTCTCCAAACCCTTAATGATAGGACTTAGATGCATAGAGGGTTCTCGCCCTTAACCAGTATTGAAAGTCAGGAGTTTTTCTGGCCTCCCAGGAAGATTCCTAAGCATTTTCAAGGGCTTTCTGCTAGAATTAAACATAAAGGCAGACTGCTTCAGAGATTAGTTGAGTTAGAAAAACGTTCTTCTCAGAAGAATTGAGTTATACGGAAGATGAAAATTCACAAAATTTGCTATATATAGTACTCTATGGTTCGGCCAGAGGTAGTTAAAAATATTACTATTATGGTATACGTAAAATTAAATTCTTAATCTGAGTTTCTGGAGCATTTATCTCTGTCGTCAGAGAGAATTAAGTTATTCATTTCTCCGACGGTAAAGTCTTTCAAGGACATCCCATAAATCACAACTAACTTTCGATTTGAAGTTCTCTTGGCTCAAGGAGTCGGGAAAACGGACAATAGGATTTGATGTCTCATTTGAGGACACCCTCCGGGTTTTACGGCTCAACACCTTTATCCTAGAGGACGCAAAGGTCTACCATTTGAAGATGTTAAAGTAAAGTTATCTTATCATCTAAAGTGAACGTCTAGCAAGAAACCGAACCCAGGCATCCCTGCTTCAGACAGGTGTCTTGCAAACTATACTAACGAGAGCAAGAGACTTTCCGTGTTAGAACTTGCGTTCAAAATGAAGGTTTTCTTGACTCTTAATGGCCTTGCGGAACCGTTTTTGTAACGTGCAGAGCACCAAATTACCTTAGATCCGTTAAAACTAACACGAGCAAACAATTTGACATAACGTAGCTTCATCCGCCAGTTGTGCCAGACTTACCAGATCGTAGGTACAGAAGAAAAGAATCTGTGTCCGCACAGCTACTGGAATGTACTGGCTACGAGTGACATCGATGTCCTTCTCTGTTTGTTCCGCTATCACCACTTTAGCCTAGAACGCAATAAATAGGATTCACATTCCGTTAATACTTCCAGCAAAACTATAAGCCAAACCGACAAACGTAAATCCCATTTTCTCAAACCTTCTGACTGTTTCATCTCGAATTCAGGCTTCGTTTATGAATAATGGAGCGTAATGGTTTCAACTTATGATGCTAGCTTAGGGAAATAATGTCGAACTGCAAACAACAAAGATAGATAGCAGGGAGATGACACTAAACAGTTTTTTTAAGAGCTAGGTCACTTTCTTGGGAAAATCCAACCCAGGATTTAACTTCGAAACCAAATTTTATAAGAAGAACGAACCCAGCAGTTAAACTTACTTTAATTTCGTTTGATTTTTGTTTAGAGGCTTCAAGCGTCTGGATCAGTTCGACATCGTCCACTGGGTTACCCTCTGAGGCGGAGAGTTTGTGCAGAATCTTGTCCTCGATCTCCTTCAGTTCTTGTCTCATCTTGGCGTTGCTGATAATCAATTGGTTCTTGGCTTCTTCTAGATCTGGTCTTTCTTCTGCCACCGCTAGTGCTAACATCTGATCTTCCAAGCCACTAAACGCAAAACAACATCACATTTGTTAAGCTAGATCTGAGTAAAGAAAACATAACTGAATAAGTTTAAGGGTGCGAGAGTAGCCAGGCATCAAGGTCTCTACAAAGGCAGATGCAAAGTCTTTTGTACAAAACTTTTAAGTTTTGAAACCTGTACACAACCGAAAGATACTGGAATACTAATTCTTTGCCGCTACTAGGAAATTTTCTAGAACTTGCAATGTGGGAGCCGAATATATTGACAGACATTTACGAGCGTCTACTGAACTAAATTAATTCATCTGAAGAGGCAGGACTACCGAAAGCTTGTACAGGAACCACAGAAGAAGAAATACAGAAGACACCAGAAAGACAGAGATTGTGGTACAGAGGAAAATGAAAATAGTGTTAGGTTTTCTAGAACCAATTATTGACTTATTTTTATAGTATTCCACGAAAGTATTTAACCAAGAACATAGTTGCTTTTGATTGGACCCAGACAAAATTATTTTTTCAAGACACTCAACATTTGGGATCAACCCCGGTTTCTTGGGAAACCGCTTCTACTGCGATTTTGAAAACAGTTACTTTCTATTAATTTTATCTAAGAGAAGGTACAGCTTACCTTGGTGAGAGGGTAAAATTGACAATGGTAACTTTGGTTGACACCTCAGGGGTATAGTGAGGGTTGGGTAGCTTTGTCGTGATGTAGAACTTGAAATCATCGTGGTACGGGATGATGGCGTCGCCGAGTTTGATCACCGTGCTTCCTGATTGTTTAAACGTCTTTGGGGAACAAAATAGGTATATTGGTCTATGTAAAGATCGGTTTAAAATACTCTTACCCGCGTTACTGGGCTTTCATCCGTCGTCAATGTTAAAATGTTACAGCATTCTAGCATTTTAACTCTGTGATGACGGATGAAAGCCCAAAACTCGACTAAGATTATTTTAAACCGATCTCAACGATATTTGTCCAGCTCTAGCATTGCTATAGAGCACTCTTAAAAACTATTGAAGGTGCACCGCCACATATATTGGTCTATATATTACGTTTATCCTTCACTCAAGTTTCACAAAAACAAAATTTTCATTCCACATTAGTACTGTATGGGGAAAGTCTACTGAAGAAGTGCTTCAAATGACAAAACTGTTGGGCATTAATCTCATTATATTATGATCTTTTCAGCAAACCCCAAGTAGCTTAACTTTCTGGTTTGCCAATATAAATTAGAGTGTCTCAAAGTACAGCTTTTAAGATTTTTCCCATAACGCGGCTGTAAACTCTATTTCTTACCTGCTTCAGCAGTATAGGCTCAAGAGCAGGGTCCAGCTCTTCCCCAACGTTTTCAAGCAAGCATGGTTTACCAAATCGTACTGCATTTTCCAAACTACGGAGAAAGTCTTTGTCAGTAAGTTTAACGACGTCCAGTCCAGCCTCTTTTTCCTGCAAACCAAACAGAGATAATTTAGGGGGCGTAAATCGAACTTGTGTTAAGCTCAGTTTGTGCTAGTGGTTCTTAGCACTAAAGATTGTTACTATAACTAGTCTAATAAGTGAATAACGTAACAAACGCACACAAAGCGGGGCAGTAATCTATGGATTTCTGCTTCCCGATAAAAATTACGAAACCTCTAAAAATGGGAACTGGAAGCTGCAGAAATACAGCCAGAGGAGAGTTTTTTCTTTTTTTGCAGCGTCTACGGTTTTTAATTCTGTCAGCAGGCTTTGCTAGGTAAAATATTAAATAAAAACTATATATGCTTTAAATTTCTCAGGGTATACTGATTTCCCATCTGATCACCACAAATGTTTGAACGGCATACGACAAAAAATAACCTTATATACCGACGCATAATCATATCATCAAAGATTAACTTAATTAGGGAACTCTGATTAATCTTTATAATTTCTAGAATTCTTTGGCTAGAACGCACCAAGTTTTTTATCCACTTGTTGGCTTGACCCTGCGGGTCAATGAAAAGCGGCCAGCGTTGAGAATATTGCATGATGACGCCATTCTCCACAGAAAGAGTGTCTCGAGGCAATCCGGCTATTTGCCAGTTTCGTATCTTGACTGGGTCTGCTAGAGTGGATACTAGGTTGCAGCCATCGGAGTGAGGAATTTCGAGTCCACCAAGTTGCGACATCCATTCTTCAACCATGGAGTGTCGGTATTCACCCTTTGGAAATATGCGAACAGTGTGGTCAGAACTGGTGAAATGACTAACAATAGTGATACACAAAGTACGTGAACAAGAGTTTAACATCCTAAACAATTTAACAAAATTAGTTTAACATCCTAAACAATTTTAAAAAATCCGATAACCTGAAACAAACAACAAGGTTTGTAAGCTAAATCCTTTCTCGAGCCCAAGTGGCTCATAGGGCCGGCGCTTATCCCCGGTTTCCGTAGAGTCTTTGACTACCCCTAGCCAGGACACTAATCTATCGCAGGTTAGCCCCCAGCAGAACTGGTACTCACTTATAAAGCTGAATCGACTGGAACAAAGTCGGGTAACACAGTGGTCTGACCGGGGCTCGAACTCGCGACCCTAGGATTACGAGTCGAACACGCTTACCGCTCGGCCACTGCGCCGCCGACAAGGTTTGTAAGGTTTACCAAAAAGAACACTAAAACAATATCAAAGATTTCAATAAGTTTGGCCTACATCAGTTATACAGCTGCATGTGTTTTATAAATGCATTGCCAAGTTGGTACATTCAACCTTTCGATTTCTTCCTTAAATTGAGTCAAGACTCGTTTCTGTTTACGTGTACTTACAGTAAACGTTCCAAGGTAGGCAATGACTCCAGATGAAATCATAACATCTCCAACAATGTTCACCATCTGAGCTTCAAACAGTGTTACGGATTCTTGCCAGCGGATCTTCTCATCGGCCAATCCACCAATTAGCTGAAAACCAGATTGAAAAGATAGGAGGCACATTTTAGTCAAATCAACAATAGCTGATAAATCTGATAACTTGTTTTTGGTTCCTATTGACAATGAATTATCGTGTAATATACCTGAACAAGATTTTCGCATTCTTCTAAAACTTTTGAAATACTAGAACCAACACAAGACCAGTAAACAATTGTTAATGAATTTTACCTTTTCAGCACGGCCCAGTCTAGCAGTACATTGCTCTGTTTTGAACTCTAGGTCTTGCTTCTTGGCAATACACTCTTCGTACTTGGCCTGGAGAGAAGCAATCCCCTCCTCAACCTCGGCCAGCCGAGTCTTGGCTTCATCCAAGATCCGCTGTGTTTCTTGCAATTCTTCCGTCGCTTGCTTCAGTGCAGCCTGTTTATCAAAATGAAAAGTCATCAGTTAAAGTTGAAGCACCACTTCAGTTGTCCAAACAAGCTCGCAACTGTCTTTTTATCTATAAATTTCAACAGCGACGAGTACAGAAGGGACTTAATCTAGTCTAACTAACGCATGAAACAAAGAAGCTGGTATAGAGAGCACACACAAACCTACATGTACAGAAACATTGTGCGATGTATCGCTTGCTTAAGCAGGAGAGGTTCAGGTTACTAAGTGAGGTTATCAAGTCTGCTTGCCAGGATAACCGATTGTTAGCATCGAACAACTGATCACTGACCTTAGTTTGTCTACTTAACCATTGCATAGCTACGACTTACACTCTTTCTGAGGTATTCCCCAAATAGGCAACGCCAAAAACAAGGCAAGTATTTGATTTTTAAAACAACGGTTGACAAAAGGACAACTATCATACCCGTTTAGGTGCTACAGCCCTTGCAACGAAATGATACTTGTGCATGGCTCTGACCCACAAACAGATTGACGTACATGCTTTGGAGACCTGCCGAGAGGGAATACAAACATATGTCAGGCTTCTAAATTGAGCATAAAATAAGTTAGTGATACTTTCCCAAATTCATTTATTGCTTTACAGCAAAAAAACATTTAGATATAATCATAATATAACACTGTCTGAAAAACCTAGTCGGTCAAGCAGGTTAGTTAAATAAAAACTGCTCCACTTCATTAGGTATGTTTTGTGGCATGTCCTAGTTACTTTTTTGAAAATTTTTTTAAGAAGTAATTCTATCATGTATAAGAAGTCACTGACTTCAGACAAACACGAGGATTTTACTACCTAACACACGAACTTGAAATAACCAAAGACAAAACAAAAACTCATTAGAAGTTATCACGAACAACTAATACAGCATAATTTTATTTGTTTTGGCGTCCTTCAATCTTACCTTCTGAATTGCTGCCGGGGTGAAATCCTCATTGTCGATGTACGGCTGAATGGTTTTAATGACGGAGTCGGGTATATTGTCCTGTAATCAGCATTAGTCCATATTTAGTCGGTGATATTCGGCGGTTAGCAGCCGAGACTTAAAAATTAGGCAGTCCCCAGTTTAAAAAAAAAAGTTAATTCGTTTTATTATCCGCAAAATGACGAGTGAAGTGAAGTGTAGACTAAATCTAACACCTTCACCTCGAACAATGCCACTGTAAGAATAGGTACCTATTGGTGGAAAATGTCAACTCGATATATCTTACTCAAGGATCGCAACATAAAGGCGGTAGAAGCAGTATAGTAACCAAGATTTCATTTGGCACACGTTCTATAAAAACAACTTGACTTTAACTTTGCTTGTAACTAATGAAATCGTTGTAGTTTGACATTACTCAAGCTGGAAGTTAAGGAAGGATGAAAAGAAAAATTCTCAAAATACTGTCGACAAAAAAGGATGGTATTGGTAGTTCGGGATACCACTTCATTGTTACCAGGTTTCGGACCGGTTCTTCGGGGGATAGATGTAGTTCAAGAATATAGAAGAATATTCCAGAAAACTAAACGGCAAAGAAATTTAAGTTTTTTCCCTCAGGTACAGGCAATTTACCTTGTCATATTTAAACAGGCCCTCCAGGAACTTGGTTGGATCCTGCAGCAATGCCTTTCCGGGTTCCCAGTAGTCATCGATTTTAGTTCCAACCTAAAGAAGTAGTTACAAGAAAATGAAAACATATTGATTCCTTGCCCGTTTAGAACTCTACAGATCAGCTTACAAAAAACCTGCTCCAATCATTTCCAGTGTTAGGTAAACGTTTAGGTTTTACACCGTGGAAAAGTAAAGAGATTGTCGCAAACCAAAAAACGCGAAAGATTCACACTTTGGGCAATATAAATCCCAATGAGATAAGTAAACGCGCTTCGCGTTTAATTTGCTTTGTTTTTTTTCTGATCCTTTTTTCCTGTATGTCTCTAACCCCTTACTTCCTATCTCATTGGGTAATCATATTTGATATAAGTATATAACAACCTCTCTACTTACCTTTCATACACTTTATTCTGGCGAAGAACTACAGTCCGAAACTTTTGTGTTTTCTCATTTTTCTACGATGTACAACTTGAAATATTTACCAAATTGTTTTTATCGGAACACAGATACAGTAGCTAAACTTAATAACAAATTACCAACGTTGCTTCTTTAAAATTTTCCCACGAAAAAATACTCTTAAAATGGGTTCTCACCTTTTCTCCAGCAACTTTCTTCGCTTTGACTCCTTTCATGATGGAAACAGCCTCGATGACAAGCTTGACGCCGGGAGGGGGTCGCTGTAATGCTCGTACCTAATATCGGTTAGAAAATAACTATGTTATTACCATGCAAGTGCGTATACTTAAAAAATGGTTGTTTTTATGTTTCTGCAGAGTACCTTCAACGTCCTTTAAAAATGAAACGGTAGAAAAAATCAAAAGTCAAACACTCACAAAGTGTTTTGAGCTTCAAAGTTTAAGTATTTCCCATCAAAATGACAAACAAACCTCGACTACGTCGGTCTTGTTCAACGACTTCAGACTCTGTAGAGCCGCTTCCTAAATAAAACAAGACAACAACGATTACTGGTAACTTATCCCCAGCCGCTGGCTGTATACAACATATAATAACAACAAAAACACTTCGCATCTACCGGGTTATTTGATAACGAATAAACTATAAAGCAGTTACATAGGACTGATAATGAGAACGTATGTCACAGATATATTAGGTCTAAGTGTTACTAACCAGGGCAGGTAGAGCTTCATCAAGATCTCTCTGGGCGTCATCTGCGATGGCTTGGGTCTCCTGTGCCTTCTTAGCAGCCTCATTCTCCTCGCGTTGGACGACAGTTTTAGTCTCGTTGGCCACCACCTACCGTAAAAACAATAACAAAATGGCGCCTTTGGTAATAATAACTTCAAAAGAGTTTTAACTGTTTCATAAAATAACAAAACAAAACTTATACAATGAGTCCTCTATTAACGCAAACCTTGACAGAAAGCTTTTCTAGGACTTTCCAACGTGGCTTTCATATTCTTAGCACTAAGATTAGATATTACGATAATGAGAAAGGGTCTGAATTATTCGTTCCTGTTTGATACGATCAAAAACATAGTAACAGAACATGAATCGTTTTACGGTAGATATACATAAGCATCTTCTTTTCCTTGCGACACGCTCATCCGAAAACAAATTGGTTTGAATGCCCAAACAGTTACTCGAACCATTTTAAAAATGTTAACCTGAAAACCATTTCTTATTGATCAACTTCTACAGTTGAACGATTAAAGAGCTGCTGCAACCTAATAACTTTTTGGTGAGCTTCATGCCAGTGTATTGGAACACATACTGAAGCTTGTACCCTAACCAACTATGTCACTACAAGCAATAAGCTACTTGCTAAAGGGCGTTTCCTAGCCAAGCTATACACCAATGTATTTGTACACATCTATGTAAGAGCTTAGCATATTAGAATACAATATAGGTTGTTAAGGTCAATCATGGTTGAGGCTTTACCGTATCCTGTTTGATTTGCTCCATAGTTTCAACTGTTTCCTGGGCGGCCTGAGCCAGCAAAGGTTTCATGTCTTCAAGTTCTACCTGAAGCTTCTCCACTTCATCTGCAGTTGTTAACAGCTACAACGCGATGTAAACAATGGTAAAAGCATGTTAGCTTTGGGGATAGATGTAAAAAAGACAATCTTAGCTACCTCCAGGCAAGATACACAGCACATCCGTTCCACGCAGACTAAACAACTCTCAATTCTTCAAACTGCAAGTTTGTCAGAAGGTGCACGTCCTCAGTTTAAAGGTGTTGCCATTCAAGTGAGTTCCAAGTTCTTGTCCGTTCTAAGTACGCGTTTTCGAGAGCTTTAAGGCATTCAAGCAAAAACGTCTCACTCCTTAACTCAGAAAAGTATTAGAAAAGTAAAGTACTTCACGGAGTGACTTGGTCATTGTGAAGTTTAGAATCTTGAAAACAGTGGCAAATTGATCATAGATGGTAAAAACAACAGGTTCTTCCAGCCATGCAGAAAATGTGCTCGACACACTAATCTGTAACCACCTTCTCATTCCTCATTCCATCGTTATCATCTCCCTACATACCACTCAACACTGCCGGCTGGGTAATACCCAAGTACCGGTGTAAAAACACTTTACATAGATGGCAACGGTAACTCATACCTTATCCAAACCAATCTTTGTCCTATTCCTTGCTGTTGACAGTTCCGTTTTCTTAAGCCCAACGAGTTTCCGGAAGGTTCCAAGTAGGTCCAAGTAACTATGAATGTAAATCGTGAAGTTACAAAAATATCTTCTTCTTTACGCAGTTGTGAAAATTTCTTAGGAACTCAGGTAAGAATCCACGTCCGCTTGGAGCAGATCAATCTTATGGACTTATCAGTGCATATTAAGGTGACACCGGACTTAAGGAGTTGGTTTGCTGTTTAATTTATCCATAGTGCACGATACATAGTTAAATACATCGCAGATGTACACAGCAGAAAAACGAGTTATCTAGTAAAGTATAGTTGGTTTCGCCAAAAAGAGTTGATAACAATATGTCAAAACATAAGGTAGCCTTCGTCCTTGACCTAATACCCTTCTAAACGCCCATATTTCCAGGTACAGATGCTCAATCTACCAATTGTGTTAACTTGTGTTAACGCAAGACGAAAAATGACTGAAGCTAAACGCAAACTAAATGCAACATTGCCTTGGAAGCGTATTTTACCTTGTGGGAGTAACGTAGTTGTGGCGAGAGAGTTCTGCCAAATATTTTACAGACTTATCCGCCACCGACTGATGAATGACGCCACAAAGCTGTACCTGCAAACAAAGAAAAGCCATAGTTCGATTCATTACTCGAAGAAAAAAAAACTGGAATACAAATGAGAAACGGAAAGGCTCATCATTAAGGATTCCGGGTGACTAGGCCTCAATGGCCAAGGGAAAACAAAAACAAAAAAACAATAACTGGCTGGTGTTATTCAAGTGCACTGGCCCACAATGAGAACTTTGGGCTTCACTGTACAGGCCAAATGGGGTAGAGACGCTTTTTGGCCAACGGATAGTATATCATTATCAAGCCACGAGCTATGGCTCTCTGGGTTGATTCGTTGTAGTTATCTTGGTAGTTGTTCCACCCAAAGCAAACTTTAACTTACCAGGCCGTCTGTTGTCCCGGAATCTTCCAATTCGGGAATTTCCCCAAGAAATGTGGAAGCAACAGAGCGAAGAGCTTCGTCCGGCCAAGCTGAGAACCAATCGATGGTGCAACAGTTTACCAATGATGGGAACATTCGCAAGCGAGCTCGGAAAACTTCCCCTATCGGACTGAGAAACCAAACAGCTGCAATTAGGGGCTTGAAACAAGAAAACATTTCTCCCAATACCATTGTAAATTTTAACACCACTTATTACTCTTGTAAGTTTAACATAGATCGGATGTTTTTAATTTAAGTTCGTTTTTATGAAAGCACAAAAAACAAAAATTGTTATTTCTAGTAGTGTAAGGACCTTTTTCATAAATTGGGGTGACTTTAATATTCTTTTGTGGCACTCAAATTAGACTGGCTAGTCTCGTTCTAGAGTTAAATATTCAAAAGAATATATGTTACCCAAAACAAGGCTAGGGAGCCACATTTGAATGTACATAATATAATAAATCACCGACATTTACGATTGTTATGTGATACAAGATGGTGAAACACGTTGCATCGGCCGATATTCAATAACATGCAGGAAAGAAAGACGTTTCTCTATTGTTTCAACAAAAAAGAGTTAGTGTATGTTTCCGGATTAATTGGGTTAGTGAGGAAAGAAACAGCACACAGTGGTGACCGCCGCCTGGTTAGCCCAATTGGTAAGGCGCCAGTCTCTCGTGCGGGAGGCCCTGGTTCGATTCCCGGTGCCGAACCTTCACTCAGGGTCTTAAAACAACTGAGGAGAAGGTGCTGCCTTTGCTTTAATACCTGAAAAGGGCTAGACCTTGGCGTCTTTTCAGATAAGGACGTTAAATCGTAGGCCTTCGGGGCTCTCCGACTACCCAAGAGTAACGAAGCTAAACAAAAGAGTTAAAACCGCAAGTTATGAATATGAGATAACTCTATTACCTCATGCAAATAACAGTGTGTGTGTTGTAGCGTACTCTCTTGGTGAATGCGGAGTACAGGTTTGTCTTGGTTGGCTGTAGTCCTTCATCCTGTACTATCGGCTTCATGGCAGTGTAGATTGTATCCAGCTCGTCTAACGCATATATATTAGGTACGTCGCCGGCATTGAGAATGTTGTTTAGATCCTCCAAAAACGACTCGCTTTTTATCTGGCGGTAAAAAAGACACTGAAATGAAACATGGTCACAAAACTCTAGCGCGCGTTTTTTTTAAAAAGATAATAAGGGCGCAGGGGGACGAAAAAAGTCGCTTGAATTTAATAATGATCCTGGGCTCATTATTGAAGACAAAATTACATGAATCAAAAAGTTCCATGAGAGACAACCATTCCACAAGATTTTTTTACCCAATACAGTCGACATAACTAACATCGATAAGGTTACTTTATAGGACCAACCAATAGACTGGGTTGATGGAATACACTAAAATCACCTCAATGGCCTCAAATATTTGAAGGGTAGAACTACATCATTAATTAAATGGCCATCAACTAATCATCACATATATATATAGTGAAAAAAGAGTACCAACAACGAGTAGCATCCACAAGAACAAAATGAAAAGAATCAAAGGCCACGCGGCAGTCATTAACCAACTAACAACTTTGTTCACCTGCCGCAAGGCTTCGCGTGATCTCTACCCTACTCTTTAGTTATTTCCAACCAAATACTAGATGTTTTATTCAAAGTGCCTATGACATGAAATATTTTATTTTGCTAGCGGGTAAGCCTTGCTAAATGAAAAGCAGCGATGGAAGAATTTTGCCGAAATCTTTTATGTTTCTCGAGATATTAGCATTTGAAGTTAACAACTGGGAGAGTCTGGATGGCCAAGCGGTTAGCGCTCGTGCCTCCCACCACTGTGGACCCGGGATCGAGTCCTGGGTTCCGCATGTGGGCTGAGATTTGTCGATCTCAATCTGACTCCGAAGGTTTTTCTCCGGGCTCTCCGGTTTTCCTCCCTCAACAAAATCGACAGCCAGCTAATTCTGTCTGGCTGTTGGGCTGTACTCCGAGGTCATGCATGGGCCGTATAGCGGCAGCAATATGCGCCTTAATATGCTTTCGGTCCGACCTCGTTGAACTGCGTCCTTCGCAATTCAGTCCATGACTGCAAGTAAGGGCGATTTGCTCGCTAGATATCATTATTATTATCATTGTTATTATTATTATTATTATTATTATTATTATTATTATTATTATTATTATTATTATTATTATTATAACTGATGTCGTCAGTTGTTGGTCAAGCAAATTTTCAACTTTTTTTAAAATCCGCTGCCAACCCATAACCATTGGTTAAAATTAAGCCAAAGTGATGTATTTCGAGATTTTATTCAGGATAGATAATAAATTTTGTCCCTAAAATTTTGCAGCAGATTTTTTAAAAAAATTGAAACTTTCCTGTCCAACAGCTGACGTCATCAATTGAAAACAATAATGCTAACACCTTGAGAACTATATACAGATTTGAACAAAAAATTTTCACCGCTTTTCCTCATTAAGAAAGGCATATCCACTGACTTAATAAAATATTTCATCTCATAGGCACTTTAAGAAAGACCCTTGTCTTGTCAATGCTAGGGAATACTTCCAAAAGCGGCGAAGTAAACGACACTAATAAGCTAATGCAACACCGCAAAACACTTGAACTTTATGGACTACAAAAATCAGTTAGAAAGTAAAGAAATCATGGCTAGTCTTCGCTGTTCTATGATGGGAAAGATAAAAAAAGGTTAGGAAAGTCCAGAGATAAACTTTCATACCAACCTGTGTATCACTAAACAGGAACACAACTGACTTGCCCTCTACACCAGCTTTCAGCATAACCTTTTTGATATCCTCACGCCATTCTGGTATCCCGTAGTTCTTCGCCAACTCAATCTGGAAACACTCGTACTCCGAACTAAGAGCAAAATGTTTTCATTACTGTAAGTTAATGTAAAGGCCTTAGTATTTTGCTTCTTAACATAGCTGTATTTACATTATGTGACTTAGCTTGATACAGGAGCATACACAAAAACACTTTAGTCTATTCAGATCAACTACGCAAAGGCAAAATAAACATCTCATTTAAGGATGGCACAAGCCCTAAATGTCTATTGTATTCTTCAACCACTTTTTCTTCTTCATGTATTAGTGTTCGGAATGCCCTTGTGCAATAACGTTTGAATTACTTCACTTAACTGTTAGTTTACTTTAAAGGTAAAATACGATCTGCTCTTTTGTCTATCAAAATGTAAGAAACATCTCACAGATTTCACTTACATGTGGGCCGCCAGGCGAGTAAGACTCTGTCTACCACTGCCTCCCATCCCAAGCAGAAGGGCGTTACCCAGAGGCTGTCTTATAACACGACTGATCCTCGAGACGTGACGTACCGCGTCTGAGAACAACACCAACTTCATCTGTGCTGTGTTGATTTGATTGTAGTCTTCCAGGTACTCTTCAAGAACTTTCACCATCTTTTAATCACAAGATATTCGATAAAACATAATGACAATGATATGAGCTCATTTTTTCCCATTATTTTCTAGCCCCAAAAAGTGAGAAGCGCAACACTTTTCGTTCCACTAGTTTGACAAAAAAATATCTATATAATTTGCACTAGTAAAACGCCATGGACCATGTTACGAACACGACATTGAGTTCAACTATCGTAAATTTAGCTCGAAAGCGTTCAACAACCGTAAGCACGACAATACAGTATCTTTGAAAACTATTTACTGGAAACGTACGTTTTGCAATTTTCTGTTCCTTCTGCATGAATACTTAAAAGAAAAACTACTTGGAGGCTTTCGATAACAAAAGACAGGTTCCTATGCACTCGTGATTGGTTATAAAGTACCAAGTTTTTCCGGCACTATGCCAGAATAAAACCTACACAGGCTGCTCAGCTGAAGGGTTAAGCCTTTATTCAAGTTTTCCAATGTAGATCGTTTTTTAAAGTTCTAAGAGCAACCTCGTATTGAGATTTTCCAACAGTAAGGCAGGATATAATTCAGGAATTGAAAAGGCCCCGATAATTTTTTTAAGAGTTTTCAAAATTCTGGAATTTTCTGATTTTTCAAGACCAATGGAAACCCCAAAACAAGTTAAAAAAACTGCACGATTTACCTTTTCATAGTTTGTTATCTCAGCGTAAATTGGATTTTCCACTCCCGCTACCATGAAGTCGCCATAGATCATCGGGGAATCCTTTACCACATCTTCGAAACTGATTTGAAAATCCTTGGCCATCTTGTCTTTGATCAGGTCTGTAAACCACTTTCGGTCCTCGTCATTTACCAAACGGTCCTGAAACACCCTTGCGTTTTCATGATACCACAGCCTCAAAAGGTCTGCCTTGTCTGTGATTTTATCTGGAACAGCCATCAATATACCCTGGAATACTTTAGAAAGATCGCGTAGGTTGAAGGTATAGTGACTCTTAGCAGGTGTGGGCAGCAACTGTTGGAAAAAGAAAACATAGGTTATCTATTTGTTACTAAAATCCAGAAAAACAGTCGAAAACATTGTTAAAGGAAAAGAGGGCTAAGAAAGAAAGAGAATATGTCGAAATTTTTGTTGCTCTAAATCGAAACATTAAAGCATAGTTGTTTATGATTAGATATGTTAGCTTGTAAAACATAACAGTAGATGGCACAATAATCAACACATTAACACATAGCTTGATCAAAAAAGGAATGTGTATTTGGGTCACCTGGTTTATAACAGTGTTGTAGACAGATATAGTTTGGGATACCATCTGATCACACAGACTCTCCTTGTCTCCCTCGCCACGGTAACCACCTGTTATTGGTCAATATACTTTGTCAGGCTAAGGAAAATATCGGCCCTTTGTCAGTAGACCAGATTGGGATATGCTAAAGATAGACCATGTCGTTGGTCAATACAAGAGGTTTGGTCATGCTTGGAAGAGAATAGTACATGCCCAAGACTACATTGGGTTATGCTAGAGATAGACCGTGATATTGGTCAATGCACTACGTTCGGATATACTGAAAAGAGATATGCCGTTGTAGGCTAGTAAAAAGCTTATCATTGGTCAAAACACTACGTGAGATTGTGCAATGAGGAGACTTGTCCATAGTTAACACACTACTTATGTTGTTCTAAAGTTGACCTGTCTCTGATCCATGCACTACGTTAGGTTATGATACTTTATTTGCAACATATAATGAAAAACCGGTAACAACGGTAAATTTGATATAAAACTACAAGCAGAACTTGTTCACGTTGTGCAAACCAGTTATCTGTTTCTACAACGCCTTGCTTCCTTATCAGTAGGGTCTTTTTCTACCGAGATTATTCCTAGCTGCTTAGGACTGTGTTTCAAACTACACCTCCTTGAACTCCCTACACATCTAACCTGCAAGCTGTTTGTTCCGATCTGAAGAACAAAGGAGATCATGTGTTACGGAAACTTCTATTAGGAAAAATCAAGTTTGTTTATTTATCAAGATCAGTTGGAAGTGAAGAGATTTAGTAAATGGAGTCCGAAAAGGTATATCAAAAAACGAATGAGAACAAGTACATTTTAATGGATTTTTTGTTATTAGCAACATCATTTCTGCAAATTTCTTTCAAGACTCAGATGAAAGTAGAAATAAAACAGTACAAATCCACAGCTAGGGGACCGAACACAAAACGCTTTATAAATTAAGTGGTATTGATCGCTTCGAACTCATAGTGCACACCATTGGAAGAGCATGGTAATATCTAGAAAGATGAAACGGTACTCACTCATCCACGAGCCAAGAATGACAGCAAAGATCCTGTGTTTACTCTCATCTTCAAGCTCAGTGAAGGATAAATGGTTAAAATGTCTCAAAAATCGCGGAGTAACTGGGTTGCGGCCCCCTCCGGGAGGGCCCATGGCGCACAGTAGGTTGATGTCGACCAGCTCTCGGAATGTGCCTGTATGGATTCAACCCAATGTCCCATTAAAATATTAAAATGGGCACTCAACTAATTTTACGATGTTCGTTACTTTGAGCATGAACAAGATGATTAAAAAGTCGTTATCAAGCAGAAAGTCCTTTTGTCACAGAAAACACCAAGGTTTCTGAATGCGTTAAACTACTTTGTTTTACAAGACTGTGTCATGATTTTAAAGTTGTATTTTATGATGTATAATATAGCAATACGTTGTAATTTCGCTTCCATCTCGTTGTTATATTAGTTTGCTTAGTAATGAGGATGCAGTAAAACATTTTTCAATTCTTAAGCTATTTACATCAAATATTGCCACTGTTGGTTTTAAACTGTGGGTCAATGACTGATCATTGAGAAACACGGGAAACCTTCGCAACAAATTTGCCACCAACTGATCTAATCTTTCAGAGTAGAGATGCTTACCACAGTAGCTTCGTACATTCGTGCCAAAAGCAACTAATTCTCAATTCGAAAGTTTGCATGAACATCCAAAACAGTACAAAGTTTTGATAACTAACGTGCGACCGTTGTTGCTCAAGACTAGCTTACCAATAGCTTTCCTGTCATACCAGCCGCGGTGATCACAGTACTGACGCAATAGTTCAATAGGGGGCTGTGCGCCGTACACTTCAAGCTGGGGCATGTTGAGATCATCGACAAACATTATAAAGTATTTTCCAAGTGGAGGTCCAAACACACCTTTACGTCTGGAAGGGATGAAGGAAGTAAGATTGTTCAATGACGGCTGGGAATACAATAGCTTTCAAAAAACGTGCAGATCAAATGGAACGATTGACTGAGAAAGAAAAGTCATCTTTTTACCTGGATAGCATTAACTTTCTCGGTTACCATTTAAAGCTGAAGGACAATATTTTCTTACCTTTTGTCCAATTTACTGTCAATGATATCTTGTGTTTGGTTAGCCGAAGTCCTAGCCGAAAATGTAAGGAAGTTGGAAATGTATTGCTTGGGCATGTCGTTTAGAAGTTTGTTGGCAATGCACAAAGTCTTTCCCGACCCCGTCGGTCCAACACACAAAACCTGAGAAGAGATTTAAAATCGTACTTCAGTATTATGTAATGGTAATGTCAATAGGCATTTGCATTCTTGTACTTAAACATCTGTAAGGTATTGTATAACTAAAGGAAATTTTTTGGTGGGCACCATTCACAATATGAGGATCCGAGCAAAGCGCGAGGTTTGCAAGTTTGAGAAAAAATGAGATTCGTATGTAACAAATAAAACTGCAGTGAAACGAAATAAAAAACAACTGCGAAACAACAAAAACAACATTTTTCTTTCTAGAGAAAAATTGAAGTTAGAACAATAGGTTTTCAAAAGTAACGTCATAGCCAAAACATGTTTTAGGACCAACAAAAAATGAGCAGAAGATAAACAAGACAAGAGGAATAAAGTATTCAGATGATGAAGAAATCTAACTTCTTAAACTTTTCAAAAAAACTGGACAAGACATTACGAGTTATTCACATTCTAAAACTAACCTTCTTATTGTTTGTCAGCAGCATCTCCAAAAGATGAGAGCCCCGCACAAGGTCTAGAGTAGGAATAATGATATCGGAGAAGCGAGCTTCTGAAGAAATGTTTGGCATTGGGATACCCTCCATCCAGTTGACCCACTGAACCTTCAGGGATAAACACCAGTGAGTTTCAGTTTATTTCATTCTAAACAGTTAACTTGTTAGGGACGTTGACTCGCATAGTAAGGAGAATTCAACTTCAATAAACGTCGAACAAGAGTTATCCGTGAAATGAGCTTGTTTTTCTACATCATTTATAAGAAGAATTTTGGTTCTGTTGTCATAAGCCACTTTCATAAATACTTCGGAACATCTAAGAAAAGATATGGTATGGGTAGTTGTAAATGTTGTATTCTTTAGACGTCAAAGTTTACCTTTTCCATAAAAAGAAATAACGGCAATGAAAAGATGGCAGCAGTTATTCGTAACTCTTAGAGCACAGAAATCTAAAACCGTGCAACAAGCGCACAAGAGGACCTAAAAGCTTCCAATAAAATACACACAGTTTTGCTCATACAAGGACTAGTTTCAAAAACGTTTGCTTCGTCTGTACCATTTTAGCAGCATCAGGTTCGAAAGGTATTATGGTATCCTGTTCTGACACATTTTCTATTTTAGAAATTCTTATTTTATTTTCCTATCTCTTCTTAACTGTCTGTTCTAAGTCTGCTATTCTATCCTGACTGATGTATTATAACTTCCTCGCATGCTCTACCTCGCCAAGTTCCTGAGGCTCTTCAACCTGGTAATATAGAGAGTAACAACTGTCAGTGAAACTACCAATACATTCCGGTACTAGCACACGATCTCAACTACTTGACATTTCAAATACATTACAAGACAATAATAGTTATATGTTGTAGAACTTACTACTGCGTTCTTCTGCTCATCTTCGTCGTCATCCCGATTCGCTCCTCTTCTACTCACGCCGCCATCCTCTAAGCGGTAATCGTAGACAAGACCCGCTGCTGGAAACTGCATGGCAATCTGTATAAGAAACAAGATTACCAATAAGGCTTTGCGTACGGTTTGTTACGATAGAGGTATCCAACCGCTGCTAGCTTTTATTTTTTACACTTTGGGTAGGAGAAAATTTGGCTTGTTTTGTAAACATTACCTCTGCTAAAGACACAAAAAAACCCGTTTCTTAAATCAGAAAGAACTTAGAACTTAGAACTAAGAACGAATACTCTCATTTAGATTACTCTAGTGCTGAGAGGGCTGCCAGCGGTTTGTTAGTAGTGCTAAAGCCTGCG